>OU342741.1:349738183-349929788 GCA_910589775.1 Avena eriantha
AAGAGAACACACATGGAATGACACTGGTGGATCCATAGGTGGATTGTGAAAAGAACACACATGTAATGACACTGGTGGATCCATATGTGGTGTGTGAAAAGAACACACATGCAATGACTCTGGTTGTTGTTAGTAAAAAGAACACACATGCAATGACACTGGTGGATCCATGTGTGGTCTCTAAAGAGAACACACATTTCAATGACACCGGTGGATCCATATGTGGTATGTGAAAAGAAAAGTCATGAAATGACTCTAGTTGTTGTTAGTAAAAGAACACACATGCAATGACACTGGTTGATCCATAGGTGGATTGTGAAAAGAACAGACATGCAATGACACTAGTGGATCCATATGTGGTATGTGAAAAGAATACACATGCAATGACTCTGGTTGTTGTTAGTAAAAATAAGACACATGCAATGACACTGGTGGATCCATGTGTGGTCTCTGAAGAGAACACACATTTCAATGACATCGGTGGATCCATATGTGGTATGTAAAAAGAACACACATGAAATGTCTCTAGTTGTTCTTAGTAAAAAGAACACACATGCAATGACACTGGTGGATCCATAGGTTGATTGTGAAAAGAGCACACATGCAATAACACTGGTGGATCCATATGTGTCGTATGTGAGAAGAACATACATTTCAATGACACTAGTGGATCCATAGGTGGATTGTGAAAAGAGCACACATGCAATGACACTGGTGGATCCATATGTGGTATGTGAAAAGAACACACACGCAATGACAATGGTGGATCCATAGTGTGGATCTGCTGAAAGAGACACACAGTGCAATGACACTGGTGGATCCAGATGTGGTGTGCTGAAAGAGAACACACATTGCAATGACTCTGGTTGTTGTTAGTAAAAAGAACACACATGCAATGACACTAGTGGATCCATGTGTGGTCTCTGAAGAGAACACACATTTCAATGACTCTGGTTGTTGTTAGTAAAAAGAACACACATGTAATGACACTGGTGGATCCATGTGTGGTATCTGAAGAGAACACACATGCAATGATTCTGGTTGTTGTTAGTAAAAAGATCACACATTTGAATGGTACTGGTGGATCCATAGGAGGATTGTGAAAAGAGATTTTCCCTCTCTCTCGGTCACAAATCTCACAAAATCCCAAACGTGTGGAGATCCCAAACATGTGCTCACTTTCGTAGCTATGCCCTAATTGGCTGACACAGATGTCACGCGGATCATCTCCACCAACCGTTGATCCCATGTGATCCAACGGGCAGGATACCCCTCCCTTCTCCACTTTTTTATGCATGGTCAATCCATGCCACCTCTCTATCCGTGCCACCGATTCTTTACCTCCATAAAAAAGTGAAAATCCATCTATCTAACTAAAATAAATAAAATAAATGATCATATTTCAAAGAAGCCATCATCTTCGGCTTCCGATTCGTCCTTGTCTTCGTCAACACCATGGTCCCTGCCATCGCTGCCGTCGGTGTCCTCCTCTGACGACTCGACACCGCCCACTTCCTCGAATAAGTGCACTATATCCTCTTCGGAGTCCTCCTCCTCCTCTTTGTAGTCCCACGGGTCCACATCACTCTCCTCCGCTTCTGCCTCCAACTGATCGATGAACGCCTCCTCGTTGGCCGAGTCGGACTCGTCCAAATAGCTATCTCCTCTCTTATTCTCGTTCCTCTTCTTGTCCATACTCGCCGGTGCAACACGCGCCCCCTTCCTGGCTGCTGCTTTGCGCTCGGTCGACGCTGTAGGTACCCCACGCTCCTCCTGCACGGCCAGTACGAGTTTCGACGTTGCGGTGTCCTCGAGTGCCGATGTTGATGGATCCTGGCGCGATCGGACACGATGTGCTGCCTCAGCAGGCGACTCGCGAGCATGGACGATGCAACGAAGAGTCGGGGACGCAGGACGGTCAGTGGACGGCTTGGACCTGCCATTGCCACGGTGAGGGGGCATCGTGCTCGAGGTAGTTGCTCCGAATGGTCGATGGCGGGTACACAGAGTGGGGTGCCGATCTGATCAAGGACGAGCAGCGGTTTCGTGTGTCGTGTCCACGCATGCATTTGTCGATTATCAAAAAAATTATATCTCGCATACTGAACATAATTTGATCACAACAAAAGTGGCACAACGTATTCTAGACTCGTAAATATCCCGTGCATGCGTGTCACGTGGAGTTCGACGGAGTTGGACGTGCCGACATGATCGTACAGCAGTTGCGCGCGTCATTGCCCCATCAACACGTGACACACGCACGCGGGATGTGCGTGCTGATTCCCGTGACGACCACCCAGCTCGCACTCCCCTTATTATATACTGTATTTTGGGCGGCGCCGAAGACCATTGAAGTGTCGATCGTAATAAAGACAAGTCCCATTGATTCCCTACCCCCGCCTCCCTGGCTTCTTTGAGAAGGTAGACCATACACGGTGGTCTTGTATAATAGTACTAGTACTACTGGACCACGGCATGTAATCTTTTACTCTTCTCCCACACTAATCACTATCTCCTTCCTCCTGCCACCGCCACACTCACCCTGCAAGCCATGGCTCCACTGAGGAGGGGGAGAGGCCGATCGACGATCCTCACAAAGAAAAGGGAGAGAAATCGCCACGAGGCACTTCTTGCTCTACCAGCCACTCAAGCCCATCCTCTCATCGAGGCCCAATCTCCCCCGACAATGGCGCCGAATGTTCTAGCAGGCGAGGGCTCCTCCCGGTATAGTCTCCTTGTTCTACTTCTTCTCCATCTCCCTCTCCATCATGATCTTAATCAGCTTCTTCTTGTTTTTCTTCTTCTTCTGGCTCTTCCTCTTCTACGTATTACAGGCCGGCCGTGGAGCCCGAATCCACCACGACAAGAGGCGTTCTAGGAACCATTCGGCCCCGTTCCATGTCTGAGCGAGGTAGCAAATCTCCACGATGTTATTACTCCGAGTTATGATGTGGATTTCTTAGATGTTGTCCGCCCCGCATTGGTTTTTCTTCTTCTTTTGCGAGTTGTATTAGTTTTCATGAATATGACTGGATCTCTTGGTCTTTCCTTAATAGCGTTGTTCATAGATTCACTATGGATTTTTTGTGATTAGGATTAGTTTATCGTGGTCATGAATAGATCTCTAGGTCCATTTTTAACACTGTGGCCAATAGATTCAACGGGGATTTTTTAATCTGTATTATATTCACCTGGGACCTGGAGTGTAATTGTAGAATTCCTATTTCAATTAACATGAATGATGCAGCGATCGAAGGCTGAGTACCGTGACAAGTTGGCCACGATCAGTTCCAAGATTGCCAACCAACATGAGCTTGCACGCTCCCTCACCCAAGCTAATGAGAGCCTACGCAAGCAATTATCTGTGCAGACGGAGATCTCGCTAGATTTTGCACGTGACGTCGTTAGGCTGCAAAAAGTGCTCGACGGTAACTTGAACAGGCAAGAACATGCCATCAAGATAATCAACGAGCTCACGGAGGAGAAGAAGAATCTCGTGGAAAGGTGCATTCTCCTGCAGGACGAAGTTAGCGAGGCACTCAGAGGACGCGTCGAGGACACCAAGGCTACCATCCGAGCTTACCATGATAGGAACCGTTGCCTGATGCAGTCAAGGAGATGAAGGTGGACATGAGCAGAGGGATCACCGTACTCGAGTATGTTCGGAAAGAGAACGAGGAGCTAAGGGCATGTCTGGAGGCGTATCGAAGCAATGCCCAAGTCTGATTCCCGTTAGTGGGGACACGAATATCTGTTCGTCCTCCTCTCCTTTTGTAATGTTTAGGGTTCAGGGAGCAATGCCCATGTCTGCTTCCCATTATAGGGTGCAATAAGAATCCTAGGGCAACTCCTTATCTATCTGGACATGTGTTGGTGCTCATGTTCATGAATGGACACCATGTTCTCTTTCCATTATGTATCTGGACATGGGTTTCTGCATTATGAGTTTACCACTCTCCCACTACTATTTGGTGATATTTGGAAAACCCATAGCACACTAAACTGCTGATAAATCTTATTTGTCTTTGAAATTGAAATTATGACAGTGCCACTAGTCGATTCATAAAATGTTGATTACTCCTAGATTGCTTCTTCCTTGAAATTATGACAGTGCCACTAGTCGATTCAGTTCATTATGGAAACTAACCAGCTTGTCCTGGTGAACTGAACAAACCATACTATGTATTTTTGTTGCAGGGAAAGAGGCGAAAGATCGACCAGGACCTGGCGACCTGGCTAAATGACAAGATAGCAATCCAGAGGGAGAAGCAGAATTCCCAGAAACTTTCCTTTGACCAACTGCGCGTTGAAGTCGTGGTCCTTTCTGACAAGTGCCAGAAACTGAAGGAGTTAAACACTGACTGGGCGAAGCTACACAGTGAAGGTCACGCCTCGGCTAGGAAGCAGACGAAGATCATGAAAGGGATCTTGAAGGAAAATCGTATGGCTACGGACAAAATTCTCCAATCCGTGACGGAGCGCTGGAACCTATAGTTGAAGCACGACATAGTACTGAAGGAGCTGGCCAATCTTAGGGAGGAAAACAGGAAGCTCCGGGCTAGGCTCGCTTGAACACAACATATATCTATTTAGTACTAAACTGTCTGGTTTATCCTCTACAGTGGTGATTTTGTAAGCGTGAACTTAACTCTATGCACGATATGTGTGTTCGTCTAAAATTAGTTTGCTCGAGGATTGAGTTTGGCTTAGTTCAGAAAGCGCAACTGCAATTCTTACAATTAACTAGTTTCAGGGATTGGCACAACATAAATTATTCATCTCTAATTTCCTTTATCCTCTATAGTCTGTCCTTGTTCACCCTCACGCGCCTTCTTTAGTTCCTTCAACAGATCCACAATGCAGTACTCTAGCTTCTTCTTGTCTTCCCTGAGCTGATCCCTCTCCTTTAATGCATTATGAATCAGCAACGTGTGATTATCCTGAAGCTTCTTTGCAGTTCCAACAACCAAGCTCCCATCAATTCCGTCAGTTAGCTCTGACTTTAAATTCTCGATTTCTTGTTCAAGCTCCTTATTTCGTACTGACGGCATGTAATTTTTCAGCTACATCACTTACATCAGTAAATCTCCCCGACCTTTCCAACTCATACATCTCCCATAACCGTGCCAAACATTTTTTAAGTGCATCTGGCCACTCAAGATCCACCCACTCTACTGCTTTACACACCGGGCCAACCTAAAAACACACACACTATAGTGTTATGAACATGCACCATACATTTTACTTCATGTCACAGTTGCACATAATGTAAACAAACCTGATTTGTACAGCCAAAAAATCTTCTCCTAGTGTTACTGCCTTCGAATGCAACATATCTCCTCAGTTTTAGCCCAAGGTCACATGGCACTTTTCCATGGATATCTAGGCCCTCCCATTCAGAGTCGTAGATCGTCCTTGGTACCTATAGGTAAAAGCAAAGCTGAAATCGAACATGATTGCATGCACATATGGAGCTCAGATCGAGATATTTACCATTGCCTAACCCTAGCCCGAGAAAACAGAGGAACTCACATCGTGGAAGAATACTCGATGTCGGAGAGAAGGTTGTCGCTGCTCGACTGGTCGTCCTCGCCGTTCAAGGACAACATGGCGAATGCGTCATCGTAGGCGTCGGCGTCGGCGAGAGAGAGAGAAAGAGAGAGAGAGAGAGAGAGAGAGAGAGAGAGAGAGAGAGAGAGAGCAGCCCTTCTACCGCTGCAACAATGACTAAATTGGCATGTTACAATAGTTTAATGGATACCATGCCCTTTCCCTGGATTACTGTCTCCTGCCTGATATGGATTCTCTTCACACATTCTCATTTCAAATATTAAACCTGCACTCCCTCCATCCCAATTTCATTGCCTAACGAAAACATACAAGTATATTACTTCATCTAAAGAAACAAAATCATGTCAACTACAAGGTACTTATGCATCACTTCTTTAGTCATGGTTTCATAAAACATTACATTACAATCTCTCAACAAACATAACCACAACATGGTTTCACAAAACATCACATTACAATCTCTCAACAAACGTAATCATAGAAACAAGTATATTACATCAACTCAAGAAACAAAATCATGTCGACTACAAGGTACTTACACATCACTTGTCCTGTCATGGTTTCACAAAACATTACATTACAGTCTCTCAACAAACAAAATAACAGAAACAAGTACGGTACATCATCTCAAGAAACATAATCATGTCAACTACAATGTATTTATGCATCACTAGTCCAGTCATGGTTTCACAAAACATTACATTACAATGTCCCAACAAACATAATAACAGAAACAAGTACGGCACGTCATCTTAAGAAACATAATCATGTCAACTACAATGTACTTATGTCTTATTACAACAATGATGGTTTTATTGAGTGACATGTCCGAAAATCTCGCACAACATTATATCACAATCTCTCAACAAATATAATCACAGAAACACGCTCTAAATGCAACAATAGTCAATATTACAAATACAGGCAGGGGAACCCCGCGGTCCATATGATAAGCCCAGGGTAGAAGCTCTCATCAGATCTCATCAATGTCGACCACCTCATTCTGTTCAGCCACTACAGGGGCATCTACATCCACTATAACCTGTTCAACAACATCAAAAATGGTACCAAGGAAGAACACCTTCCTGGTTCGCTTCTTTCGCCGCATAATCTGCATAAGATCTTCAGTATCCAAAACATCTATGAATTGCTACTTCTTATGATGCCACCACCAGATTTTTGACATCTGCTTAGGGCCAATACTAAATTCCTTACCGATCATCTCCCTCATTTCATCAAGAGTTATGTTTTTGGAATCGACAGTGATCTCCACAGTACATGACAAAACTGGCTTATTAACTCCCTCATCAAGTTTTTCCATGTATTCCACCTCTATGCGTATACTGAACTTATCTAGATCAGCATCTATTGGTCCGTATTCTCTAGGAGCAGAAGCTCTGGCAGCAAGATCTATAGCATCTGCATACATATCATCAATCATCGCTTCAACTTTCACCTTACGATCAGCTGCACAACACTCCAAAACCATCTGAAGCTCATGGGAGTGCTCAATTTAATGATGGGTATCATTCATGTTGCGCCACACCAATTTTTTCCTCTGTCTAGAACCCCAGGGAATTCTAGCGGCAAGCATATCTACCAGCTGCAAAACAGACACAACCTCTTTGCAATTCACAAGCAGATGCACATCTTCCCCGAACACAACCCTCTCGCAACCAAAATCAAGTTTTGTAGTGTACTGCCGAACATGAACTGTGAACTCATATAGGTCCCTTGTATCAAAGCTGTGCCTAATTTGATTAAAAAGGGGAACATTTCAGTTCATTCAATTCTATTATGCCGTAACTAATCTACTTGCAAGATAAGGCATAGATAAGAAAAATTCACCTCTCGCTCTTCTCCCGGGTTTTTTCTTCGAGATCTGGGTGCTGCATCCGCCCACCGGAGCCGAACAATCCGCCGCCGGCCTTGCTTTTCTCTTCAACCCGCTGCTCGTAGGTACCTTGGGAGCTGAATCCTTGCTGGCATCCTCGCTAACCGGGGCTGAAGACCTCGCCGCTGCTACGCGTTGAGCCCCAGACTTGGGCCCCGACGGACCCGAATCAGTCGGCAACGTAGCTACAACCTTTGCCTTGCAAGACATGCTGGGCCGCCACCATCGGATTCAGTGTCGCGGGAGGGAGAAAAAAGGTCCTCCGCCGCCGGCAGATTTAGGGTCGAGGAAGGGAAGAAAAGGGACCGCCGCCGCCGCAGCAAGATTCAGTGTCGAGAGTTAGGAAAGTACAGTAATGGATTTTCCCCTACGACACGTGCAGGGTGGCTAAGAAGAGTGACCGGCGAAGAAGGGGCACAGCAGGAACTAGTGTAATGGAATATCCTAACTTAACGGGCGCGATTTGAAAATATTGGGTTTGGCCATCATTCACTCGAAAGACCCCTCTTAGCAATTGGTGCCCCAACTTTTTGAATCGCGGTGATAAAAATCAACTTGGGTACCGCGTTGCCTGGGCGACCCAACTTTCCGGCCGCAAAATGATATTCTCTATTTATAGCCCTACTCGAAAAGCTGTCGTTGGACGATTTGGGGGCCAGATTATCCGGCCTAAGTGGGCCAAATTATTCGGCCGGGGCAAACATCCGGCCCTAGCACGGACAATCCAGACTAAAAGTCCGGCCCCTCACAGCGTGACGCGCCTTTGTTGCCTTTGCCAAAAATCCTGGGGCGGATTATCCGGCTCGGGCGAATGCTCCGGCCCTGGCCGGTTAATCCGGGGAGAACCTCTGCCCCCACATAGCGTGACGCGCCTTGGTGGCGTTGGCAAACTCCTGGGGCGGATTATCTGGCCCCCTAGAGGGACGGATTATTAGGCCTGGGTGAATGCTCCGACCCTGGCCGGTTAATCAGGGGAGAAACTCCGCCCCCACACAGCACGACGTGCCTTGTTGTCTTTGGCGAACTTGGTGGGGTGGATAATCCGACCCTTGGTGGGGGCGGATAATCCACCCCCCAAAACTCTGGTTTAGCAGTATATTGGTGGAAACATGGTTCTTCACACTAAACACACAATTAAATAATCCTTGGCATTGGTATCTAACACACAAAATACTAGGGATCATAAAATGTTCTTTCAACGACGGCTCCTCATGGATGACTATGCATAATGTCGTAGTTCCATGCGTGTCGCCTTTCCCCCTTATGTCAGATGCTGCTCTTTTGGCCGACAAGATGCTCGTCCACCGTTATGTGCACACCGTCGTCACTTCCTCACCGATGTCACCGCTCTTTTGGCCGACTGCTACCACCAGTGGATGCCGATAATGCAAAAAAGGTGATGTCGGGCCACAGCGCCTCATCGTCGTTGCTCAAATGGCCATCAGCTCGTCAGCGCGCGAACCCAACAGGCGTCGCACCATCTCTCTTGCGAAGCAAAGCCTACGCTCTGATTGAGCAACACGCCGGACCTAGTCCAAAGCATGCCCCTATAGAGAGCAGAGCCATCATGCCACTGTGGACTGTCAAGCCTCCAGCTGCCACCGTTTTCTTCTCTCGATGTGGAAATCAGGAGGAGGAATGAGATTAGTGTTAGACAACAATGAAGTGGAGCCATCCAATTTGATCCAGTGGCTCAGATTGATGCGGGCATGTTGTTGGGATATGCCCAAGTTATGTTAGCCCAACAGAGACATTTCCCTATTATCAATTGTGGAGCTAGGCCTGGTTTTCTGACAGGCAGCCGCGGCTATGTATGGGCTGATTTGTTTTTAACATTTTTTTCTTTTTCTATGCATTTTATGTTTTATGATTAATGTTTTGCAATATTTAAAGGTTAAATTGCCAGAAGATTGTTGAAAAAAGAATCTCCATACTTTCTTAATAAATGGAGGGATATTTTTATGTTGAATATCATTTTAAATATCAATTTTAAATGTTGTCAATATGATATTTAATATGAGAATGATGATATGCAGTTTAAAAGCTTTCATATATGTCATATGTGATTCTTTTATTATTATTTTCAACAATTTTAATATCATACAAGGTTGAAATACAATGTAATAAAATGGTATTAATTTCAAGCACAATAATGCCTATCTCTGTTAAATCTTTGAATATTCTTGTTCGATAAATTTATTTGATGATGAAGCTTATGATGATGTCATTAATATAGATTTTTTATGATATGGTCATTATTATATAATTTTATGTTGATGACATGATTATGGCGTTTCTTGATGACATGATTATCAATGATGGGATGAGGCCACCTTAAGAATTATCTTGATGGCTACATGGTTCTGTTTCCGCACTCCATCATGTGTACTAATAGTGTTGAGCCATTATGGTTAAGTACTATGTCGATGCAGTTTATGTCTTGAAATGCACTAACTAAATGTGGTGGAGGCTCATAATCAAATTGATGTAATTTATGTTAATTCTTTGAACATGGATTTCTTTAGAGAATCTTAATGTGATATTTAATATCATGTCATGTAATTGAGTATTATTGTTTACCACTTTTACAAATCATGGTGTGCTTTTATGGCTAATATTAGTGTCATTTTTACTCTAAGTATCACTCTACGTTCACTCAATGAAATGCAATTTTTATTATTTATGTTGATATAAATGTTTAGAACGGACATTATTTCATTCTATGTCTTGAAGGTTTAATGATAAATTTTGACATGTTTGCTTGATCTTCTTGAAACTATGGTGTAGAAGTTTGATGACAAAATGATTAGTGGTGAACCATGAATCCATGTGTCTAATAAGACCGTGTCTTATATTATGTTGATGCAATGTGTTAATGTTGGATAATGTTCTTACTGGTCATTATGTGACTTTAAGTTTCTCTAGTCAAAATGAAATTAATGACAAATTTTTAGAAGAGATTTTATTTAGGAGCAAATATTATCATGATACATGACAATATTCTGACCAACGTTTGATTCTTGTCATGTGTCATTTCTCAATAAGGTTCTTCCGTTTTCAACCCAATGGTGATCAAGACAAGAACAATAATTTAGCTTGCTTCCGATCCACGTCATTGCAAATTTTATTCATACTTGATATTTTATAATGAAGCTCATAAATATGTCATCCTTTTTTAGCAATGGACAAGAGTTTTGATATGAGGACACTAAAGAATAAAGCATTAGAACACATTCTTTGTTTCTTCATATGACATTTTGTTTTTAAAATGAAATTACTTGATCTTAGTCTCACGGTGTGGTGAGATTATTTATGTCTTCAATGAAATATTTTTTTGTAATAATTATGTGTGCTATGGCACAATTATGATGTAAGAAAGCCGAATAATGAGATCTTGTCGAAATTGTGGTAAAATTTACCACTTCGAGGGGGGGATGAATGGAATGTCTCATTAAATATGGGATAGCATGCTTATTTTTCTTAAAATTATGAATGTATTGTTTCTTCAAATAGGATGGAACCAACAAGAAGTTTTACATGAAGAGTGAATGCAATTCTCACAAATGCATCAACTCGTTTTCTCATGTTAATGTGTACTTACTCCCTTATGAACATTATGAAACACAAATGGAAACTAAAGTGGAAAGTTCATTAGTCTAATGTCCATTATGATGGAGCATGTGGATCCTGATTGTATTTCTGACTAACGTCATTTATAATCATATTTCATGGTGCAGTCATGAACCGACCCGACCTGGTAGGGGTCCAAGTCTCTATGCAATTTAGTGCTAGTCCTTGGATCGACTCGCTAGCACACACAGTTCTGGATCTAATATCAAAAAACAAAGGTCATAATTCTATTACATCGAATGATCTAGAATATAACATAGTATAAACCAAGTTTTTTTGACCAGAAACTGTGAGGCAACAGCCCCACGGCAATTTTATTAAAAACTAAAAACAACCACAAGAGTTACAATTGTACAAAAAGGAAACGGAAAGGCTAATAGCTAATTATGTACAAAACAACAAAACATCAATCTAAAGAAGAGCTGCAATCCAGCCTAAAAGTTGATATTTATACTTCCTTTTAATTCTATGCTGTAGAAGGGAGATATCATGCACAAAATTGCCTCTCCACCTAGCAAAGGATGATCTATCATTTCTAAAGATCATCCTATTCCTCAGTAACCAAATGTTCCAGCATGCATTGATTAAGACTTCCATAAAGAAAGGATGACCAAAACTCTTTCTAGCCCCAGACATAACAGTCTGAAGATTATCATGTGGCTGCCAGTCGATCTGCAGATAATTCCAAATACGGGCACTAAAATTGCACTCAAAGAATAAATGGATATGGTCCTCATAAGCATGTAATGGGCACAATACACAATGTATATCATTGGTGACATTCTAATATCTTATTTGCAGCAAATCATGAGTATTTAACCTGTCCGACAGAAGTAACCAAGCAAAAACTTTTGTTTTCATAATGCAACTTGATTTCCAAAGCCACTTTTAGACAGTCGGCACCTGAATATGAGCATGAATTAATTTATAAAACTTGGCTGGAGCATAAGAATCACCCTAGGAGTAAGACCAAACATCTGACTGCAGTGAGAGAGGATTTGCAAGAATTAGAGTTTCTCAGCTCATGTAATTCCTGAAAAGCAAGCTGGGACATGGGCAAATAGAATAGGCTAGTGATATCACCATGGGAATAAACTCGGGCAGCCGACAAATTTTCATCAAGAGCATAAGAATGCAGTCTAGGAAACCTTGACTTCATCGGTTTAATGTTATTGTCTAGAGACCAGTTATCGGACCAAAAAAGGAATGTATCCCCACGTCCAAGTGTAATAGCAGCAATGCCACGAAAATTGTCAACCTGCTTAAGCACATCACACCACCAGAATGAGCCACATAAATTTTCAGCATGTGGCACTCTATCAGTATAGTATGTATGCCAAACTAACTGAACCCATGGGATATCCCTATGATTATAAAATTTATCCAAGAATTTAATCAGAAGTGCTGCATTAGTATAAACCAAGTTGCATAGCATAAGGGCTAGCTCCACATAAACAAAGTTCAACAGCAAAATACTAATAAAAGATAAGGAGCTCCATCCTAACGCCACAGGCGAAACATGCCGAGTGGAGACTCACGACTTTAACATCATACTTCAACCACCATCAGAGGAACCTGCAACATAAAACATTGTAGCCATGAAGGTTCAATACTTTGAAGTATTAGCAAGCGTCACTAAAATGGGGGTATAATAATCCAATCACGCAAAATCAATCAGCTCTTCTTAATCTATTGATCCATGGGTCAATTCAAAGCCTTCTTCCAAATCATCCTTCACTCGAAATCCAAAGACTTCTTCCAAATCATCCTTCACTCCAAATCCAAAGCTTCTTCCAAACACTACTAGGGAAATGGCTATAAGAGACATGCTCATTTGAGGCGCATTTAGACCATATGCGCCTCCTATAAAATAGGCGAGGCGCACTGCTGTGGCATGCACCTCTAGTATCAAAATAGGCGAGGCGCATATTTTTAGGATGCGCCTCCTATAATCCCTGTACCGACGAAATCTGGCAGCCCCAGATTATGCGAGGCGCATTCTAATAATATACGCCTCCAATATATCAGATAGGCGAGGCGCATATGGAAAGAATGCGCCTCGCATAAGTTGCGTGGGTCCGAGAGGAGATCGGTGGTCCAATATGCGAGGCGCATATCATCATATCCGCCTCCTATACTTGATAATAGGCGAGGCGCATGCAGTAGAGTGCGCCTCAAGTAACCCCTGCAGGCTCGGGTGGCCACATAGGCGAGGCGCATATGACCATATGCGCATCATATAGTTTAGATTATAGGAGGCACATTTGGAGCAATATGCGCCTCGCATAACATGGAACAACCTTTTTTGCACCTTTTGGCACATGCACCCCACTCACTTGTCTCACTTCTTCCTGCTCCACCAAAAGACAGATTTGCTCGCCTCCTCCTCCTCCCCACCTCATTTCCCACATTGATTCATCATAGAAGCTTGCTTAATCTCCATTGGTTGACACTCATATGTAAGTGAAGTCTCTTGCTCCTCTATATCTATAACATGTCCCGTTACTTCTCCTCCGGCTCTCAAGTCGTGTTGGAGGAAGTGTGAAGGCGTTGCTTGCATGTATGCGTGTTGTCGGCGACACCGCGACTATATGATTGTGTTGTGGTGCATGCTTTTTTGTGTGCAGGGATTTCATTTGAGATGCCAATGTTTCACCAGAATGTCGATTCATTTCTTTTCCAGCGAATTTCTGGCACTCTCAGATGTCCTCTTTTTAGGGGAGGTCATGCCGAATTTTTTCGGTGATCCACGTCCATATATGCTCTAATTATTCTCTTGCTCTTTGTACCGCGCGCGCAGGCGACCATGGTCCGACCACTGATCCGCAAAGCCCTCATGGATAGGTGGATGAGATGTGCGAGGGCCGACATGGCACACGCAAACAAGACGGAGATAAGATGTCTGTGTCGCGACTGCAAGCTGATGTATCGGATAAGGCACGATTCTAGAATGCTATAGTCGCACCTGCTCCAACGTAGTGTCATGGATGGCTACACTCGGTGGATACGTGATGATGAATATGATGATGAGGATATCAATAATGGTGAAGATCAAGATGACGGTAACGATCACGAAGATCAAGACGCCGGTGGCAGGGCGGGTGATGATCATGAAGATCAGGGTGACGCCGGGCATGGACACGAAGATGATCAAGGTGGCGTCAGGCATGAACATGAAGATCAAGGTGTCAGACATGATTCAAGCTGGCTGCAAGACCCTCATGTCCAAGATCTGCTTCTTAAGGAGACGAGTAACGCCAATGCCACCGCTAGAGAGAAAGCTAAGCTGGAGCTAATGAAGAAAGACGCGGTAACTCCATTGTTTGACAGATGCAACGACTAGGATACCCGTCTGAATGTAACGCTCAGGGCTCTGGAGATGAAGGCGAAACACAAAATGACTGACGAGTGCTTCGACGACAACATTGCATTCTGGCACGATATTCTTCCAAAGAAGGGGAACACATGTACGACTAGTATCGCTGAGGCCAAGAAAGTCATGTGTCCTCTCAATGTACCGCATGTGAAATACCACGTCTGCATAAATGATTGCACCATCTAGTGGGGCGAGGACGTGGAGAAGACCACATGTCCGGTGTGCAAGACCTCTCGATACAAGAGAGGGGCCAAGTAAGCTCCTAGAAAGGTGGTGTGGTACTTTCCTCTAACTCCTCGTCTGCAGCGGTATTTTGCGGACCCTAAGGAAGCACGGCTCATGCGCTGGCACACGGAAAAAAGAGGCTGAAACATGATGATCCGGAGAAGGAGGAAATGCTGAGACACCTTTCGGATGCTTGCTAGTGGAAGGCGTTGGATCTCAAATATTACCAACATTTTAGGAAAGAGTCAAGGAACCTCAGGCTGGGCATGAGCACCGATGGACTCAATCCGTTCGGAAGCCAGAGCAGCACACATAGCACCTGGCCTGTGTTTGTATGGATCTACAACCTCCCCCCTGGTTGTGCATGAAGAAGAAGTATGTAACCATGAGTATGCTGGTTCAAGGTCCAAAACAACCCGGTACATACATCTATATGTATCTCATGCTGTTGAAAGAGGAGCTGGCCACGTTATGGGAAGAAGGAGCCCGTACGTGAGACGCCTCGAGACAAGAATACTTCGAGATGAGTGCGGCGGTGATCACGACGATGCAAGACTATCCCAGTTACAGATACTTCTCGGGATAGGTGGTCCAAGGATTCTATGGGTGCGTAAGGTGCAAGGATAATACAACATACCGCCAGCTACAGAAAGATCCCGGGTCCAGGAAAACCGTGTTCCTTGGGGCTCGGAGGTGGCTTCCCAAGAATCACGCATGGAGAAAGCTAGGAGATCTGTTCGATGGGACAGTCGAGCTCTGAGGAATCCCGAACTAGAGGAGCGGCGCGAAAATCTATGAGTTGAATAACTCAAAAGAATGCCCTGCACCGAGAAAGACCTAGAAGAAGCCAGAGCCGCTGCTGAAGGTATGGAAGGCGAGGTATGCTTTTTGGGACTTGCCATACTGGAAGATCCTCCGCGTGCCTCATAGCCTCGATCTCATGCATATCATGAAGAACGTGGGCGAGAGTCTGCTTGCCACCCTCCTTAACACCGACAAGACCAAAGATGGGCCGAAGGCAAGGAACGACTTGAAGCATATGGGCACTAGGGATGAACTTCATCCACCACCTAGCGATGACAAGGAGGAGGACGAGGAGGAGGAGACAAGAACGCAGAATAGCCATCGCCACAAGGGCCAAAAGAAGGTCAAGAAGGGCGAGGTCAAGCTTAAGGCCTCGTGCTTCACTTTGAGTAAGAAGGAGGCCATACAGTTTATGAAGTGCCCCCTCGGAGTCAAATTTCCGAACGGCTACACGGGGAAGATAATCAGATGGCTAGACAAGGCGAAGCAGCGCTTCAGTGGGATGAAGTCTCATGACGTCGCCGTGTTGATGACGCAGGTACTCCCGATTGCGATCCGAGGTATAATGGACAAGCACGTCCATGAAACGTTGTTTGGCCTTTGCAACTTTTTCGACGTCATCTCTCGGAAGTCAATAGGCATTAAGCATCTCACGAGGCTATAGGACGAGATTATGGTGATAATATGCGAGCTCGAGATCTATCCCCCCCCCCCCCCACCCCCCGCTTTCTTTGACGTCATGCTTCATCTGCTTCTCCATGTCGTGGATGATATCGTCCAGCTCGGTCCTCCGTTTCTGCGAAGCATGATGTCATTCGAAAGGCTCAATGGACATATCAAAGGATACGTTAAGAACAGGTCTCGTCCAGATGGAAGCATAGCAAACGGCTTCCTGGCCGAATAGTGCATCTCTTTCTGCTCAAACTTTCTACAAACTGAGACCCCTCTTGGTCTGCCATTCAACAAGCACCTCGGGAGGCTCGCTGGATGGGGTCATCATGAGGGTCGGCACCCAAAGCATGTCGACCTCGAGGGCCAAACCAAGGACTTTGAAAGAGCAAACCTGGTCGCGCTACAGCACCTGCAGTTGGTCGATCCATACATATATGAGCACAAAGAGTTTATCAAGAAGAATTACGCTGACTGGGGGCGCCAGGTCCTGAGGGAGGAAGATGTTATCAAGGAGCACAACTTTGGTTTCACGCTGTGGTTCAGGGAGAAGTTCATTGCTAATCCACCGTAGGGCAAGTACTCGGAGGAAAATATACTCATATTCTCCTTGTCACGGGGAGCATCGCACAACCTGATGACCTATCAGGCATACTATATCAGCGGATACACGTTCTACACCGAGAAAAAGGACAATAACTGCGATTACCAGAACTCAGGGGTAACGGGGATATTCTACACCTCCGACGTCCCAGAAATATACTACAGAAGGATCGAGGAGATTTGTGAGCTCGGCTCTATTACGAAGAAGGTGTCGATGTTCCGTGTCAGGTGGGCCAAGAGCGTCGAGAAAGAAGGCCGATATTTCACCACCATCGTTATACTGTCAAAGACCACCAGCGCAAACGCACCCGCGAGAAATGAGCCTTAGGTTCTAGCTAGCAAAGTCGACCAATGCGGGTACATCACATACCTGTCAAAGCCTAGCCGGGTTATCGTCAGGAGAGGCAAAAGGAACATCATCAGAATGGACGGAGTCGCCAACGAGCAAGAGTATGACCAGAACGGTGACCCGAAGGTGGAAGACGGATACAACAACCAAGCACCGTACACCACAACCCTACCTAAGAAAGGACTCCCGTTCAAGAGTAGTAGTGAAGACGTCCGGAACTAACCTATGCAACCGCGACAAAGAAGGGCAAGAAGACGACCATTGTCAAGAAATGCTAGCACGCTCCGACCATTGTCAAGAACCGGCGTGTGTGTGGCCTACTATTATGTATCAAAACATTCATAATTATCATTTTTTGTATGTTATAATATTGCATTGAGAATATTATGTATTGAGGAGACACATTCATAATACTCACTTTTGTTGTTTTGGCAATATTTGAATATTTAAAATATTTGTAGTACATTTTATAGTTCATATTGTGTTTGGACAATGATTTTACATGAAAAATGGCCTTTAAAAAAGTTTCCAAAAATATGTTGCCACTAGGATTCAAACCTAGGTGGCTAGGGTTCAGAATAGGACAAGGGACGTAACCAGTGTGCTAGTGTCTGTTTGTTGACAGATACCAGCGCACTACGCTAGTTGACTAGTATTGAAGATATAGCTCTGTCGTCGGAGTTGTAATGTGATTGTGAACTTGTACTCAGAGGTATGAACTTGTGGCACAAACACTTGGTGTAGTGTGAAAACTTGGCACTTGCTGATTCTAGTTGATGTATGAACTCGTATGTCATGATTGATGTGTAATGTACTTGTATTCATGCTGGTTCTATTATGCTTTGGCCAATTGCAAGTTTCTAGAAAATTTTGTGATGTTTTATACTGTATTCTGGACTGTGTTGTATATTTTAATACCTGTAAACTGTTATTTGAAAATTGCTGTAAAACTTGAATTTCGAAAATATATCCGAGGCGCATATAGTATACTATACAACATTGTACAACATGATATGCGCCTCCTATAATTCATATATGCGAGGCACATATACTGATATTCGCCTCGCATATATGAAGTATAGGAGGCGCATATCATTAACAAATACTAGAGGCGCGACGCTAGAGGCGCATACCATATGCGCCTCAGATAGTGTTTTTGGTGTGCCTCGGGTAGGGTTTTCCCTAGTAGTAAAATCATCCTTTGTGTTCCACTACTCCTTAAGGGCCAAGCTCAACATGTCAGTAGTCAGATTGCTGCCCTACACCATGCTACTTGTCCAACCACACCTATTATAAAGACTCAGCTCCACATGTCAGAAAGTCAGGCCATAACCCTTCCATGCCACGCAATCCATCCTATTACCAGGGCTCAGCTCAACATGTCAGATACTCATGCTGTAGCCCTTCCATGCCATGCAATCCCAGTAAGTCTCCTCCTCCATTCTTCCAAAACCATGCTACTTGGCCCACCCCTCCTATTATCAAGACTCGGCTCAACATGTTAGAAAGTCATGTCGTAGCCCTTCCATGCTACGTAATCCATCCTATTATCAGGGTTGAGCTCAACATGTGAGATACTCATGACATGGCCCTTCCATGCCACACATTCCCTATAAGTCTCCTCCTCCATTCTTCCAACTCCAATCACTCACTATGTCAATCTAATCTCATTATCTCACTAAGTAAAAATCTATTCCTAGGTTTTTAATCTACTCTTAAGTTTGCATAGCCAAACATTCCCAGCAAACAATGATCACACATCAAACAAGACTGAAAATCCATATGGCTATCCTATCTGGGTTTCGTAGTGTTTCATCATACAAATAGAAATACTTCTATGCTCACATAGTAAGAGTAACAAACACAAAGGTGTAGTTCAACTTGCCTTATTGATGATGGATGTTCGCACACTTCTTACAATCATAGGGCTTGCACACCTTATAATCTATGAGACAATGAATTCCAATGAACACCCATTCACACCACAAACATCATACACAAGTAAGACATGCATGATCTCGATACAAGACTATTGATATGTATTTGAAAATCATGAATACGGTTTTATAAAAGTTAAGACATGCATTATGCAAAAGGATTTTCTTAAAAATCATTTTTAAAACTAAAGTTATGTTCAAAACAGTTATTAAAAGGGTTTAGAATCATATTTTAACAAAAAAATTATAAACATAGTTTTAAATTTTCCTCTGATCCTATTGGGTAGGGGACTAAAATATAAACATTTAGCAGAAAGAAACAGTTTGAAACTATTTTTAGAACTAAAGTTAGAATAACCTAATGGCAATCCTGTAATATTGAGCAATTTAAAATATTTTGAAACATAACCGTGGGAAAACATTCTACATGTCCCAAGGATTTCAGAAAGGTATCATTTGCATTATTTGGGCTTGTGGATAAAAATTTATGGTGAATCTAAGTTGTAGGTTTTTTTTGTAAAATAGATATCTATTTCACGGGCGGGAGAAACTGTTTTAAAACAGTCAGGACACATGGTGGAGTCCTATTGGACGATACCTATTCTCTAAGACGATCGGTGAGGGATGTTAGATGATCATAAAGTGGGTGGCCCAGATTCGCTGCAGCTCGGGCTCGACTCGCAGATCGACTCAAGCCACGGCTGGCATATGAGATTGGCTCAGATCAATCTCGTCCACTGAAATGAAATCGAATGACCAGGAGAAGGGGATAGCTCACCATGGTGGCTCGGTCACCTAAGTTTGGGAAGGCGGCAACGCACGTCACGATCGGCGACGTTGTGGCAGTCCAGGGGGTGAGGGACGTAGAGTACGGGATGCACCTCGATGACGAGAGGCCAATGGTGGCAGTGCTAGTAGTCCTTGCTTCCTAAAATTGCAGAGGCAGGCGGCTGGAGCAGTGGCGGGCGGTGGCGTCGTGGGGATGGTCCTCTAGGCTGCAGACGAGGGGAATAAGGGGGTCAATGGGTGAGCCATGATGCTTGGGATGAGCTGGATGCTAAAAAGGGGCAGCAGGTTTCCTCTATGTCACCAGAATCCTTCGGAGATGGTGGCGGCGATGCTCTCTACGGTGAGAAAATTTGCTAGCCCAATGGCATGTTAGAGGGAGAGGGGAAGGGGGAAACAGAGACGAGGCGAGGGGATTTAAAGGGGGAGCTCGGGTGACTGGGGGAGAGTAGGGGGATCGGGGTGACATGGTCAGCTTCTCTGTGGGGATCGTGGGTGAGGGGAACTGTCGAGAGTAGGAAGGAGATGATGACGAGTGGGGTCAGGGTGCGGTGCAAACCCACACGGCAGAGAGAGGGAAGGGACGCGTGGGGAGTTGCTAGATGGGGTGGGGTGGTTACTTCACGCTGCTCGCAGGGGTGGGCTGCGAGTTTGGTAGTGTAGGGGGAGACTATGGGTTGGCCCACTGGTCGTCTGACTATTTTTTATTGTTTTTCCTTTTTCTTTTTCAGCTTTAAAAATCTTTTATAACTTTAGTTTTATTACTCCAAATGGAGTAAAATTAGTTTCTAATTAAAAAATAGATTACACCAATTAGGCTTTAGAAACTATTTTGGACAAAAACAAAATGACCCTTATGCCACTTACACTAAAATCCCTATAGAGCTAATTTTGAAGATTAGAGTTTTAGTTTGAAATAAAATAGGAAGAATTTCAAAAAAAAAAATTTAGGCACTCAAATAATTAATCTCAAGATATTAAATTTAACATTCCAAAATTTGGAAATTTTTGGGATGTTACAAACTACCACCCTTAAAAGAATCTCATCCTCGAGATTCAAAAATGCTAGAAAGAATGGGTTTAGGTTCACGATAGGCTAGGGTGCTACCACCCTTAAAAATAATGCCCTTATGGGGTTGGTGCACAAGGGTTCTCTTGGATACAAGTCTTTTGGCTAGACACCAATTTTTTGTCACCTTTATATGAATGAATGCGATGCACTAGTATCGAAAACCAAGAATTGGTCAAGGGTTGATCAAAACTTACAATTTGTTGTAGTTGGCTATTCAAAGACCTCTTCCACATCGACATGGTTCCCATGTCCCTTCGGGGGCGGATTTGTCTTGTTCCTCTTAGAGTTCTCGGCACCCTTATTATTTTTAGTACAATCCCAAGAATAGTGTCCAAGCTCATGGCACACATAACACTCAACTTGGTTGATATCCCTTTTGGTGTAGTTGTAGTGGCGCCTGACATTGTTCCTTCATTGATGATTCTTCCCATTTCTGACATGCAGTTGATGGTTATGCCCTTCACGCCCAATGTACTTGGAGTTATCAACATCCTGGTGGTAAGTGGTTGGATCATGGTGTATCCCTGAGTTGGACTTGGTATGCTTGTGGATCTTCTTCTTACGGCTCTCCATCTTCTGGTTCTCAAGGATAATGGCTTTGTACAACAATGCCTAAAAGTTTGGAGTGTAGACCACAGAAAGTTGGACCGATAAATCATCATTCAGTCCATACATGAACTTATCCCTTCTCTTAGCATCGGTGTCCACATCGTCCGGTGCATAGCGAGCTAGTTGGTTGAACTCGTCGATGTACTCAAAAACAGTGCAGTGGCCTTGATGGAAGTTATGGAACTCCCTCTTCTTTAGCCTCATAACTCCAGCTGAGATGTCAAATGAGCAAAATGCCTCCTTGAACATGTCCTAGTTAACTTCTTCAATGGGGTGGGTTATCTGGTAGTTCTCCTACCATGATGCTGCAGGGCATTCCATCAGATGAGCAGCAAACCTCACCTTCTCTGCATCAGTGCAGTCCATAGCCACTAAGTTCTTGCTAAAAGAACATAGCCAGTCGTCGGCCAAAATTGGATCAACAACACTTGTGAAAGTTGGTTGTCGTAGTCTTGGAAACTTTGTGAGCCCATCCACATGCGGCGGTGGGTGGTTGTTATAGCCACCATTGTTGTTGCCTCCATTGTTTTTGTTATTCCTATTGTTATCTCCTCCACCATTGTTGTTGTTATTGCCATTGGTGTTGCCTCCATCATTGTTATTGCCATTGTGGTTGTTGCCATTGCTGTTGTTTCCTCTTGTTGTCGTTTTTGTTGTTGTTGTTGTTGTTTGTCAGATTCTGTATCAAGACTTGCATCATTTGACATTGGTTCTCCAACAGCTATCCTTGTCTCTCCATCATCTGATCTTGTCTCTCAATCAACTACTGCAAGCCTGGGGCATCCCGGGGGCACGACTCGGCGACATCTGTTTAGGCTAGCAGGGATGAGTATAGAAATAAAAATCTAAGGGATAAGATACCCATTTTCCTAATCACAACAAACAATTACCAATACAATAACAACATTCAAACAATCACACAATCAGGCACACAACTACAATATGAAGAAGTCATTCATAAAATAAAACTAACACATGTAGTTAGCTAAGCGTGCATCGTTTAGCTTCCTGATGGTCACTAGTGATCTCCTCCTAAGGAACTTGATGAGGGTGGTCATATAAATTTTTGGAAACTGAGAAAATGATGGGGAAAATTCATACAAGACAAAAGGAGATGAAAAATATAATATTTTGAAGCAACATAATGTTTTATTTTTCCTAGGGTATTTCCTAGTTTCTAAATCAGTTCTTGGGTCAAGAATCCACAATCAACACAATTCTCTGATACCATCTGAAGCGACCCGACTCGATAGGGGTCCAAGTCTCTATGCTACTTTGTGCTAGTCCCTGGATCGGCTCGCTAGCACACATAGTTCTAGATGTAATATCAAGAAACAAAGGTCATAATTCTATTACATCGAATGATCTAGAATATAACATAGTATAAAGCAAGTTGCATAGCAGAAGGGCTAGCTCCACATAAACAAAGTTCAACAGTGAGGACTAATAAAAGATAAGGAGCTCCATCCAAACGGCACATGCGAAGCATGCTGAGTGGAGACTCGCGACCTTAACATCATACTTCAGCCATCTTCAGGGGAACCTACAACATGAAATGTTGCATCCATGAAGTTTCAATAATTTGAAGTATTAGCAAGAAACACTAAAATGGGGATATAATAATCCAATCAGGAAAAATCTATCAGCGCTTCTCAATCTATTGGCATGTGGGCCAATCGAAAGCCTTCTTACAAATCACCCTTCACTCCAAATCCAAAGCCTTCTTACAAATCATCCTTCACTTCAAATCCAAAGCCTTCTTACAAATCATTCTTAACTTCAAATCTGAATACTCCTTCCAAATCATCCTTTTCACTCCACTACTCCTTAAGGGCCAACCTCAACATGTCAGTAGTCAGACCGCAGCCCTAAACCATGCTACTTGGCCCACCCCTCCTATTATCAAGACTCGGCTCAACATGTTAGAAAGTCATGTCGTAGCCCTTCCATGCTACGTAATCCATCCTATTATCAGGGTTGAGCTCAACATGTGAGATACTCATGACATGGCCCTTCCATGCCACACATTCCCTATAAGTCTCCTCCTCCATTCTTCCAACTCCAATCACTCACTATGTCAATCTAATCTCACTGTCTCACTAAGTCAAAATCTATTCCTAGGTTTTCAATCTACATCTCTTAAGTTGGCATAGCCACACATTCCCAGCAAACAATGATCACACATCAAACAAGATTTAAAATCCATATGGTTATCCTATCCGGGTTTCATAGTGTTTCATCGTACAAATAGAAATACTTCTACGCTCACATAGTAAGCATAACAAAGACAAAGGTGTAGTTCAACTTGCCTTATTGATGATGGATGTTCGCACACTTCTTACAATCACGTGGCTTGCACACCTCACAATCTATAAGACAAAGAATTCCAATGAACACCCATTCATACCACAAACAACATACACAAGTAACACATGCAAGATCTTCATACCAAACAACTGATGTGTATTTGAAAATCATGAATATGGTTTTATAAAAGTTAAGGCATGCATGATGTAAAATTATTTAGTTAAAAATCATTTTAAAAACTAAAGTTATGTTCAAAACAGTTATTAAAATGGTTTAGAATCATATTTAAACAAATTTGTTGTGAACATAGTTTTAAATTATATCCTCTGATCCTATTGGGTAGGGTACTAAAATATAAACATTTAGTAGAAAGAAATGTCTAAAACTATTTTTAGAATTAAAGTTATGCCCAGAATAACCTAATGGCAATCCTATAATATTGCCCAATTTAAAATATTTAATTTTGAAACTAATAGTGGCAAAACATTCTACATGTCCCAAGGATTCTAGAAAGGTTACATTTGCATTATTTGGGCTTGTGGATAAAAAGTTATGGTGAATCTAAGTTGTAGGGTTTTTTTCTTAAAATAGCCATATATTTCATGGGCGGGAGAAACTGTTCTAAAACAACCAGGACACGTGGTGGCATCCTATTGTATGATACCTCTTCGCTAAGAGGATCACCGAGGGTCATTGGATGATCATAAAATGGGTGGCCTAGATTCATAGCAGCTCGGGCTCGGCTTGCAGATCGGCTCAAGCCACGACTCGAGTCTGAGATCGGCTCGGATCGATCTCGTCTGCTAAAATGAAATCAAACGACCAAGAGAAGCGGCTACCTCACCATGGAGGCTCGGTCACCGGAGTTGGAGATTGCAGCAGCGAACGTCACTGTCGGTGGTGTTGTGCCGTTCCAGGAGTGGGGGAGGTATAGTAGAGGATACACCTCGATGAGGGAAGGCCAATGGTGGATGTGGCGGTGGTGGTTATCCTTGCTTCCTGGAACGACAGAGGAAGGCGGCCAGAGAGGCAGAGGGAGGTGGCATCATGGGGGTAGTCCTCTGGGCTAGAGAAGAGGGGAACAAGGGGGTCAGCGGGTAAGCCACGACGTGTGTGACGAGCTGGGTGCAAAAAGGGGTGGCAGGTTGCCTCAATGTCACCGGAAGCCTTCGAAGATGTTGGCAATGGTTCTCTCTCGTCGAGAAAATTCGCTAGCCTGACGGCATGCTAGAGGGATAGGGAAGGGGGAAATGGAGAGGATGCAAGGAGCTTAAAAGAGGAAGCTCAGGTGACTGGGGGAGCGTCGGGAGGGGTGGGACGAGTGGGAGAAGTAGGCGACATGGTTGGCTTCACCGTGGGGATCCTGGGCAAGGGGAACTGTCGGGAGGAGGAAGGAGAAGCTGATGGGTGGGGTCGGGGTGCGGTGCAGGCCCACACGACAGATAGAGAGGGAAGGGCCATGGGGGAGTAGATAGATGTGCCGAGGTGGCTGATTCACGCTGCTCGTAGGGGTGGACTGCGAAGTTGGTAGTGCAGGGGGAGACTATGGTCCGACCCACTGGTTATCTGTCTATTTGTTTTCTTTTTCTTTTTAAGCTTTACAAAATCTTTTATAACTCCAAATGGAGTAAAATTAATTTCTAAATTTTTGTAAAAACATATTACACCATTTAGGCTTTTAATAAACTATTTTTGACAAAAACAAAATAACCCTCATGCCATTTTCACTAAAAGCCCTATAGAGCTAATTTTGAAAATTAGGGTTTTGGTTTGAAATAAAATAGGAAGAATTTCAAAAATTGTTTTTAGGCACTCAAATAATCAAACTCAGTCTATTAAATTTAACATTCCAAAATTTGGAAAATTTTGGGATGCTACAAGTCAAGTGACGAGTTTGCCAGCATTGCGTGGATTATGATTGTATTTGTGACCAACGTCAATTATAATCATATGCCGCATTTTATTAAGTTCTTTTCCACCTTCTGCCAAACATTATGGTGGTTTTAGATCTGGAAACGAAGCAATTTTAGAGGTATGTTCTCCAAATTAATCGATTATCAGAACTAGAGCCTATGAACATAAATCTTAAGGATAACTCTATTAGATCTTTGTTCATATGTGTCAGAAAGGTTGAGACATGCAATCCCTAATGCAACACTCGGTTTTGAACTTCCATAATTTTCCTATGATAAATAATGTGTGTGAACATTCATCTTAGTAGCTTATTAATTTCCACACCGTGGCTTATTAATTGCCACATAGAATGAATATTAAGAGATGTATGGAACTTAATACAGTTTTTCAAATGAGTTAAATAGTGGTTGGCTATAAATAGCTCTACAAAACCATCTGTGACCTAAGAAAATATTGAATGGTGCAAGCAAATAATTCTAGACAAAGGTTGTTATGTGATGCTTGTGTTATTGATATGACACATGTCCATATGTTGACTTAGTTAAGAATGTTTTGTGTGGCTCGGCAGGAAATATTGCACCGTGAAGGACAAGTTAACATGTGACATGTTGTCTAAATAAACACAACTATGAACTAATACTTCCCTAAAAAACTATGAACTAATACAAGCATTGGAACAATAATACCATAAGACGAAGGGAGCAAGCTACACTACTCTATGTCAATTGAATCTTATTGGCTTGCCAAGAGTTTTGTATGTCCTAATTATGATAATAAGGATCTTGGTAATACCTCGTACTTTTCTTGTATTGAGGTTGCCAAGTATTGGTCCAAAAGGGTTTAAGTTATATTATGATGACATGTGATGATGGAGTACAAAAATAAAATAGTATAAACTAGTAATCTACCTCTAAGGGCGATAAAGTTGGACATTTAAATGTCTAAGGAACCATTTTAAACTGATTAGATAATGTCAGTTCCTTGTGCTTCAGTTGTTGGAAGTGAGTTGTGTATTTAAGCATGAACACACCCTATTTATGATGGGGATAATTGACAAATTTACAATAAGTCCTGTAAAATGGACCGATAGAAAAGCCATGAGAGGTCTTGCGGTATATGCAAGACAATAAAGATTACATGCTCAATAATAAGAAACAACCACATTTTCATGGGTCATCTAGACATTGTTTTTTGTGGGTGTGTGGATATTACAGTTTCCATGTCATATTACATCCTCACGCTTACATGCGGAGCTATATCATGGAAAAGTTCCAAAATGATGTTGATAGAATTAGTAATGATTCAAACTATTATGTGGCATGTTACGAGCCTAAAGAGATGGTTGTATGTCAAAGAAGTTTTATTCTTGAAATCAAGATGGTAGACAATATTTTTAGACCAGTTACTACATTATGACCATCCACTTTTCTATGCAAGTAATAATAAGTCAAATGGTGTTGCCAAAACCATTTCCAATATGTTTAATATTGTGAAAGATAGAATCAAGTAATCAAACTATTAATTTTAAGTATTGTATGTTTTTACGGATCCATTTATCCAAGGCTTCGCACCCATATTTATGATTATGTTGCCGACATGGGTTCCTCAAAAGCCTTATGATCCTAGAAGTAAGTACAATCATATAATCCAACTTAACTCCCATAAAGTATTATATTTTCTATTTAAAAATAGGATAATGTGCTATGACTACTAAGGTTCAACGTTGTTTCCCTTACGCGTTGCAACACCTTAGTCTAGTGTATTTCTTTTTAAGATTGGTCTTATGATGTTTGTTAACCTTAGGATCAAGGGGAAGAATGTTGGAGTCGATCTCCGGTTTAACAAACCGATAGATAAAAGGGGGAGCATGGCACCCACAAATGCACCACCATAGGGGGTGCTAGCCAACTATTGGACTTGGTCTCGTCTTACCCAACACTTAACATATACTAGGTGTACATGCGCACTTCGCCGCGCTGCCTACAGTCTATTTGGCAGAGTGTGGTAGGTGTGTTGGTAATACATTTTGTTTTATTTGTGTTATCATAAATTAAATATATGAGCATGTGCAGGTTGAGTGCTTTAATCGGTAGATAAATGTGTCATTTACGTGTTAGACATGTCTAAAATTGAAAGATCTGATATTAGATGCAAGAAGCGGGCCCTTATTTGATACTAAAACTCATAAGCAACATAGGGTACCAGTGTTTCTTCAAGTAAACAAAAAGCTACATCGAGCAAACTTTAAATAAAAATACATCGAGCAATAGACCAAGTTGAGTGCCACAAGAAACTGGCATGTTACATGATCAAGATAAAAAATAATGATATCAAAACAAGCTAACTTATAAAGATCACATAGTAAACTTTTTCGACTATCTCAAAATCTATGCTTGCAACTATTTGGATTGCAGAGCTCCAAGGGAAGGCACAACTATATATTCAACACTTATAAGTGCTGAATTATTAAATGATTAGTTTAGTCAATATAGATAACCAGATTACATATATACTAATTCTATGCAAGAGCTATACTTGATATATTACAAATTATTCACTGGTCCAATAAAAAATTAAAAGAGAAGGTATGGCTAAAAATTGCCACGAATCTTTATATAAAAGCAAGATCTAATATGTAATCAAGGTTGATAATATCTGTACATCCAAATGAAAAATAGAAGTTATAACATTTCTTTTGGACCCACTTAGTCGATGGAACTCGCTTCTTCATTAATCATAGAGCATGCTCCACGTCAAGGGCTGAAATTTTTGTTAACTCGTGTAGAAATTGTAGAACAACTTAGAACATGTATTAATTTACACAAGCATCTTATGTATTCTCGAGATATGCTAATATATTCAAAAGAAAATTCAGTTGCAGAGCCTAAGAGTGGTCAAAATCAGTTTATTCTGCTTTGTTTTAACAATACATACGTGCTAATTGTTGAAGTGACATGAAACACGACCATTTCTCGCCCTGTTAGCGCTCCATGCTTTTCGTTCCGTGATTCTTCCATTCGGTTACTATAGATTCCGGGTTTTGGCCAATCACTCTATGTCGCGGCATCGCATGCCTCGCGAGACTTCTCCTTTTTAATCCCTTTTTCTTCTACCCGTCTCTGATTTTTCCAGTCAAAGCGGTGAGGATGATATAACATCTTCGTAGCCCCACATAGGAGTGTCTCTACCCGCGCCGCCTCCTCTCTCTCACCCCTACCATCACATGCGCTCACCTCCTCCTTATCTTCCTCACCACCGACAAAGTGTGGCAGCGGACGGGTGCGCGAGGGCGGGGGCAATGTGAAATCGGTAATGGGCAGGTTCGAGGCGAGGAAGTAGAGGTGACCGACGCTGGACACGGCAGCTGGACAGGAGGCGATGGCCTCGTGAGTGGAGAGGGCAGAGGGAGCGGAGGTGAGAGGGAGAGCTCGAGAGCGAAGGGTCCTTCCCCTTTTCAATTCTTTTTTTTGCCATCCATCCCTGATATTTCTAGTCAAAGCAGTGAGGATGATTGGACATCTTCACGTAGTTCCGCATAGGAGCGTGTGTACCCGCGCCGCTCCCTGTCTCACCCCAACCACCCCACGTGCTAACATCCTCCTTATCTTCCTCACCACCGACAAAGTGTGGCGGCGGATGGGTGCATGAGGTCGGGGCAATGTTGAATCGGTAATGGGTAGGTTCGAGGTGGGGAAGCAGAGGCGGCCGATGCTAGAAGCAGGAGCTAGACAGGAGGCGGTGACCTCGTGAGTGGAGGGGCGGAGGGAGTGGAGGTGAGAGGGAGAGCTCGGGAGCGGAGGGGTGGTGCACGTTGCTAGGGGAGACGAAGAATGGGATGGGATGGGCGGGAGCTCGGGCTCAGGAGCTCGGGTGGAGAGGGACGTGATCGAGATGGGGGTGGGGGTAGGGGTGGGGGCGGGGACGGGAGGGACCGTCTCGTAAGACTCGGTCAACACCGGAAACTACACGGTTGAGATGACTCAGAGTGAATATCAGACGACCAGAAACGCCCGTGCGGCCAGATGACCTCAGATAACTCGCTTTTGCTTAGGCTTAAGCTATAGTATAATAAGGGAAATAAGCCTCTGCTCTGAGATCTAACAATCTGGACGGTAAGGTTGTCTCCATCCAAACTACCGATCCTAAAGAAGTGTTAAGGGAGGCGAAGACTGACGACCACCGCCGGTGTCCATCGGTTTTTTTCCATGACTACAATGCCCTGCAACCACTTTATCGACCGAACCACACCAGCCATGGCCAACGCCATGATCAATCTATCAATTCTGGTTAGTACCATCCACGAATCCCTCAGTTGGTATGCCTATTAGGTGTTCTAATTACGATAAGTGCATGCCAATGTCCTACCTAATGATGATTAAATCTAATAGAGCCAAGTTTCTGTCTGTGGCTTAGCAGGCGTGGCAACGGATTAACATATGAGGGCCTTTTGAGCTCCTAGAAGTATCCAGATCACCGACGTCCCCTACGTGGCTATGCCCACCGCCTCTGCTCACCTGAACACGCCTCTGGCCACCACCTCTACTCACCTGGCCACGCCTCTGGCCACCACCTCCGTAATCGTTATAGAGCGGTAGGGAAGGACGCGCTGAACCACACAAACTAGCAAGTAGTGGCGGCCTGTGCACCTCCAAGTCCTCCCTCTGTCACGGCGACGCATGGCGGCCGGCTAATGAGTCTAAAATTGAAGCATATTTATCTCATGTTTTTGCATAAGTAGAGTAGGGATTTTAGTATTTTACTGCACGCGCGCGCACCTTTTGTCTTTGTTTCAACAGGACCCCGAATTACTAAGTCTTTCATGAACATATCAATTGGCATTGTCATACTATGTAGTAATATGATATTTCTAAGTGATAAATGTCATTTAAGTGATTTTTCCTCACACCTGGAAGAATAGCAAACGTGGAGGAAGGCTACATACAGTTTAACGAGCACTGGTACGGGCGGAGCTTGCCCATACCTTCCGCCCGTACCATGTGTCAGTGCATCAGCCTCGTCAAATACTCTCACCTCGCGATGACGAATCTGAGATCCGACATTCAGAGAAACCACCAGCCTCGAAATACCACGCCAGAGGGGGATCTAGAGGAGGAACTAAGAGAATGGAAAATCCGTGCTGCTCTGCGGATTATCGGAGGACATCACATCATCCCCTTCATCATCAACCACTGCATCTCCATCACCATCACCATTCCCCTTTTCCGTACTTTAGATCTTGTTGTAATTCCAAATACAATTGTTGTTTGCACTAGATTTATTTTCATACTTTTATCCATCTATTTGAATATGATGATGTTGTTGATTGCTTTTATGTGTGAGTTGTTCCCTTTATTCTTGGGGGATGGAGAAACCCTAGCATTATTATGAAATGAAATAAATATGATATATTACTTTGCTCCATGATCCATTGATCTATGATGTTGTGTTTGATCTCTCTCTAGATGGTATGTGTAGTCGGCCACTTATCATTTCCCTCCGGGTCTAAAGAGAGGGTGATACCCTTAGGACGTGTATTGGAGTATGTCCAGTGCAAAGTGGTGACAGTAAACATTGGCCTATAACATGCGCGGTCAAATTAAGGGGGAATTAAGAGATGCTCACTAAGCTTATTACGATATCCATGGGAAATCCCTTAATTGTGGTGGTATGTATGAGTGATTGCTCTCAGAAATCACAGTGATTATTTAGAGGTGACCTCATTACCTGACTCAAGAAAACGGTTGCCCACGAGTCTTGTAGTGAACATCTTATTACTAAGCTCTCTCTACACATATCATGACGAAAGAAATAGGTTATCCTAATTATGACTTATTACTTCATGCTAGCGGTGTATCCTAAATCCCAGAGAACGTTTTAGCCTTATTGAGTTCTAACACCATTCTCCAATGCTAACTTTACTTGTTTTAGTTTACTTGTTTTTATTACTTTCTTTCAGCCAAACACAAAACCTTTCAAGCATCCTTTACTTGAGACCAAAGGCATCTTATAGGTATCTTTTGATAGACAGTGACGAGGGGAATAAAGACCTAAACCAAATAGCTCTCTATGGATTCGATACTCTTATTTCAAAACTAGCTACAATTGATCTGTGTACTTGCAGTCATCACCGGCCATGTGCGGCGGCGAATGATGTAATCGAGGCAGCATGGAACGATGCAGTCGTCCGGCTGCATGGCTCGTTGTGTGATGCTCGTGCTGGGCGAACTCGCCCACATCCAACTACTGGCTGTGTTGGCCCATGTCTAGCTCAGCGGTGTCCGATGGTTTCAAAGTGGCACAGGACGTTCAAATCGTTCGCCTGCTCCGCTTGTCATGTGATGCCGGGTGCTAGGAGATCTCGCTGACATCCATCACCTACGACAAGCTCTGGCCGTGTCCGGCTTGCTGGCATCCAGCTATGCATATGCCTGCTAATAGAACTTGCCGCTGCCATCACTGCAGGACGTAATTGAGGATACGTTCAGTTGGATCTATAACTAGTACAGGTTAATCGGTTCCTCGGGTTCAAATCGGTTCCTAGGTCATCACGACGATGTTAGAGGGGGGCAATTCAATTGGTGCAACTACGACTATATATGAGGAGTGCTCTTTCCTAGCTCGAAATTTTGCACATGTCATTTTCTCTCATAGCCATAGGGATTGTACTGTAGTAGCTCATAACCTTACTTGTAAGGCGGAGGGACCTCACTCAGTTTGGGTTGAGGATCTGCCAGATTTTATTTTTGAGCTTCTTATAAACGATGTAACCCTATTTGATATTCAATAAAGTGGTCATTATGGCGTTTCCCTCAAAAAAGGTATAGATTTTAGAAATAATGGGCCAATACAAATAAGCCCATGTAGATTTTAGATTTTCCCTTAAATCTTAAATCCCATGTTTGATGGTAGCTCACATGTGTTTGGGCCCATGTTTGGGCAGCTAACATGGAAGTGGAGTGGGAGCTAAAGTTTAGTCCCACGTGGAAAGCTGGAGGAGAGTTACACCATCTTATAAGGTGGAGTGTTGCACCACTTTGTAAGTGAGTGACAATAAGAGAGCTACACGCGTGCTCCTCCGACGACGACGCCGCCGCCGCACGCATGCATGCACGCACCGCCCGCCCGCCTCGTCACGACGCGCGTGCGCCACGGGTTGCGGGTTGCGAGAATCTCGCAGAGTCGAGCTTTATTTTTGCTACTTAGGGAAAACCTGTGAGGTTTTGACAAACGTGTCAACAGTCAGCTTATTTGCTCCTGGATCGTGGGCTACTGTACCTGACCCATTTGTCTTTGTTAGGGTTTCCTGAGCCGCTCTATATAAAGTCGTGCGCGGCTACCGCCATAGAACACACCGAATCCAATCTAGGGTTTTACCAAACTCTCTTCTTGCGCCGCCACCGTAGCCTACTCCATCCCGCTTACCGGCATGCACCGGTGGATGGGAGAGCAGGTCTCCGGAACCACTCGCCTTTGTGATCCTGTACGGGAGAGGGCGAATAAGGTTTTTGGGAAGCGCTTTACGCGACTGCTCGAATTCTTCATCACGGGTCGTCTTCCATCCAAGTCGGGCGGTGCTGCCTATCGTCATCTTCGCCGTCGTCTACTTCGATCAATCTTCCCCAAGGTTACTGCTGCGACTACTTATACAATCGAACGGTACATGCGATGTGCTGCTGTCTGGTTATTCACCATGTTCTGCAAGTACATGTTTAGCTGCTACTTGTTTCCATTCATCTTGTTGTTTAATACATCTAGTATGTTCGAGTTACATGTGCTAGTAGCTGGTTTTGTCATGTTTAATATTCTGGAAATAATCATGGAAATTGTGCCTATTTATCCAGCAATCCAAAAACCTTATTATAGGAAATTTTCTGAGATAAACATGGGACACTTGGCCGATGCAATGAAGCCGAAAAAGTTTACCGGTGTTCATTTTAAGAGGTGGCAGTATAAGACCACTATGTGGCTGCAAAATCTTAAAGTATTTGAGGCTAGTGAGGGTTTACCTAAAGGAACTATATCTGAACAAGATCAGAACAAGTTCAAGGAAACCAATCTTGCCTTTGTGGGATGCGTTTTGAGTGTTCTTGACAACAAGTTGTTTGATGTGTACATTCACATCAAAGATGGAAAAGAGCTCTGGGAGGCACTGAACGCTAAGTTCGGTGTAACAGATGCTGGCAGTGAACTATACATCATGGAGAGCTTTCATGATTACAGGATGGTTAACAACCGTTCTGTAGTCGAACAAGCTCATGAGATACAGTGCTTTGCCAAGGAGCTTGAAATCCTTAAGTGTAACTTACGCGACAAGTTTGTGGTTGGGTGCATCATTGCAAAGTTGCCTTCTTCATGGAGGAACTTCGCCACAACTCTCAAGCATAAGAGACAAGGGATATCGGTTGAAAACCTGATAGCGTCTCTTGATGTTGAGGAGAAGGCTCGGACTAAGGACACCACTGAGAAAGGAGGCGAGGGTCAGTCTAGCGCCAACATGGTGCATAAGAGGACCTTCGGCAAGAACAAACGGAACTATAAACCCTCCTTCAACAAGCCTAAAAAGTCTACAACCTTCAAGAAGAAGAAGAAGCCGAACAAGGACGAGGTAGGCTGCTTTACCTGTGGAGAGCTCGGACACTTTTCCAAGGACTGCACAGAACATGTAGATCGCAGAGGGAAAAGTGGAAAGACTGTCAACGTCATGACCGCTAGCAACACGGATGGGTATGCTAATTTATTTACTGTTCTTTTGGTGTTTCAATCACCATGTTGGTGGATTGATATGGGTGCTAATGTTCATGTGTGTGCTGACAGCTCTATGTTCACTTCTTATCAGGTCGCACAGGATTCTTCCGTCCTAATGGGGAATGGATCACATGCTTCTGTTCGTGGTGTTGGCATGGTGGATCTGAAGTTTACTTCTGGAAAAATCGTGCAGCTGAGGAAAATGCAGCATGTACCTACTATGAACAAGAATCTCGTTAGTGGCTCCCTTCTATGCAAAGATGGGTTCAAGGTTGTGTTAGAGTCTAATAAAGTCGTTGTTTCAAAACATGGACAGTTTATCGGTAAAGGTTATGAGTTTGGAGGCTTGTTCAGTTTCTCTCTTTTAGAGTTTTGTAATAAATCCGTGAATCATATTTGTGGTGATGTTAATGATGATACCAGTGTTTGGCATTCTCGTTTATGTCACATTAATTTTGTTTTGATGTCTCGGATGTCCAGCATGAGTTTAATTCTGAATTTCACTATTCCCAAAGGTTCTAAGTGCCATAGTTGTGTGCAATCAAAGCAACCTCGAAAGCCTCACAAAGCTGCCGAGGAGAGAAACTTGGCACCTCTAGAACTCATGCATTCTGATCTATGTGAGATGAATGGTGTGTTGACAAAAGGTGAAAAGAGATATTTCATGACATTGATTGATGATGCGACTAGATACTGCTATGTTTATTTGTTGCGCACTAAAGATGAAGCTTTAGACTACTTTAAAGTTTATAAAGCCAAAGTTGAAAATCAACTAGAGAGAAAGATCAAACGTCTTAGGTCGGATCGTGGTGGTGAATATTTTCCCAAAATCTTTGACGAGTTCTGTGAGGAACATGGCATTATTCATGAGAGGACGCCTCCCTACTCGCCCCAATCAAACGGGGTTGCCGAGAGGAAAAACCGCAAGATGACTGACTTGGTGAATTCCATGCTAGCCACTGCTGGTTTATCAAAGGCATGGTGGGGGGACGCTTTGTTGACTTCATGTCATGTCCTGAATAGAGTTCCTAACAAGAATAAAGAAAAGACCCCTTATGAGGAGTGGGCTAGGATAAAACCATCACTTGCGTATTTTCGCACTTGGGGGTGTTTGGCTAAGGTCAACATACCAATTCCCAAGAAACGCAAACTTGGACCTAAGATAGTGGATTGTATCTTTCTAGGATATGCTCCACGGAGTATAGGCTATAGATTTCTAGTGGTTAAGTTTGAGATTCCTGATATGCATGTTGATACTATAATGGAATCTCGCGATGCAACATTCTTTGAGAATATGTTTCCTATGAAAGATATGCATAGCACTGATAGAATTTCTTCTGAAATACTTCCTGAATCTAGTGCATCTATTGAGAATTTTGAACTACCACATGAGGAAGTCCTAGAGAAGGATGACGATGAACCTCCCACAAGGAGTAAGAGACAGAGGATTGCAAAATCCTTTAGTAATGATTTCATCGTGTACCTTGTGGATGATACTCCCAAATCTATTGTAGAGGCATATGCATCTCCTGATGCAGATGACTGGAAAGAAGCTGTCCAAAATGAGATGGACTCGGTTCTTTCTAATGGGACTTGGGAATTATCAGAACGTCCCTATGGTTGTAAACCTGTGGGCTGTAAGTGGGTGTTCAAGAAGAAGCTAAGACCTGATGGTACTATTGAGAAGTACAAGGCATGGCTTGTAGCAAAGGGCTACACACAGAAAGAAGGCGAAGGTTACTTTGACACCTATTCACCTGTCGCTAGACTGACCACCATTCGATTACTACTGTCCTTGGCTGCCTCTTATGGTCTTCTCGTTCATCAAATGGATGTGAAGACAGCTTTCCTTAATGGAGAGTTGGAAGAGGAGATCTATATGGATCAGCCAGATGGGTTTGTGGTAAAAGGTGAAGAGACAAATGTGTGCAAGTTGTTAAAATCTTTATATAGCCTGAAACAAGCACCTAAGCAATGGCATGAGAAGTTTGATAGAACCCTACTTTCTGCTGGCTTTGTCATCAATGAGGCTGATAGGTGTGTGTACTATCGCCATGGTGGGGGCGATAGTGTTATACTATGTTTGTACATGGATGATATTCTGATCTTTGGTACAAACATGAATGTAATAAATGAAGTTAAGTCTTTCCTGTCAAAGAGTTTGACATGAAAGATTTGGGAGAGGCTGATGTGATTCTGAACATCAAGCTTATTAAGAACGAGAATGGGATTACTTTAACACAATCTCATTATGTTGAGAAGGTCTTGAGACGTTTTGGCTTTATTGATGGCAAGACTTCTCCAACACCTTATGATCCCAATTTGACTTTGCGAATGAATAGGAAGGAACCAACAAACCAGTTGAAATATTCATAAATTGTTGGTTCTCTCATGTACTTAGCAAGCACTACAAGACCTGATTTCTCTTTTGCTATGAGCAAGTTGAGTAGGTTCATGTCTAACCCAGGTATTGATCATTGGCATGCACTTGAAAGGGTCATGCGCTATCTATGTGGTACAATGAGCTATGTGATTCACTATTCAGGGCACCCTGCTATGCTTGAAGGATATAGTGATTCGAACTGGATCTCTGACGTTGATGAACTCTACGCCACGAGCGGGTATGTGTTTACCCTTGGAGGTGGCGCAGCGTCATGGAGATCTCGTAGACAGACCATATTGACGAGGTCAACTATGGAAGCAGAACTTACTGCTTTAGACACAACCACTGTTGAGTCAGAATGGCTGTGTGAACTCTTGATGAACTTGCCTGTGGTTGAAAAACATGTGCCGACAATCCTTTTGAATTGTGACAACCAAACTGTTATTGTTAAAGTGAACAATTCTAAGGATAACGCGAAGTCATCAAGCCATGTCAAGAGGCATTTGAAATCTGTCAGGAAATTGAGAAACTCCAGAGTAATAACTATTACATATATTCAAACAAATAAAAATCTGGTAGATCCATTCACAAAGGGACTATCACGAATTGTGATAGAAAATGCATCGAGGGAGATGGGGTTGAGACCCATGGATGTCACACCATAGGGGTAACCCAACCTATGTGATCGGAGATCCCGTGAATTAGGATCTGGGAAGAACAAGCTAGTGGGTTGACTGAGGAGAGTACTTTTGTAACCCTCGCTACGTGAAGATGCATGACTCTCAAAACTGTAAGGCAGGTTGGCAACATGCCTTAATGTGTTTATGTTGGCTATAACTAGCAAAGATGCCGTCCTACAGGGCATTCTTGAAAGAACACACCTATATAAGCTCGACTGTAAACGTCGCGGTCTATGAGACTTGGATGGTCTCTAGTAAACTCATGAAGAGACCAGAGAGTATGACACATATGCTCCAACCCGCGGGGTAGGCTACTGGCAGCCAGGTACTAGTTATGATTTTGAGTGAAATCTATTGGCACCAAACTTGCAATTCAAGGTCCGTCCATTGTTCAAGTTGTTGATAGAGGTAGCTCAAGATTCTAGGCGGAAGTTCAACTTAACAGTCTCTGCTGAAACACTGGTATATAAACAAGTAACGAGAATTGACAAATCTTCAAATGGGCATTTGATATTGGGTGGGGGATTGTTAGAAATAATGGGCCAATACAAATAAGCCCATGTAGATTTCAGATTTTCCCTTAAATCTCAAAATCCATGTTTGATGGCAGCTCACATGTGTTTGGGCTCATGTTTGGGGCAGCTAACATGGGAGTGAGTGGGAGCTAAAGTTTAGTCTCACATGGAAAGTTGGAGGAGAGTTACACCAGCTTATAAGGTGGAGTGTTGCACCACTTTGTAAGTGAGTGACAATAAGAGAGCTACACGCGTGCTCCTCCTCCGACGACGCCGCACGCACGCACGCACCGCCCACCCGCCCGCCCGAGGTTGCGAGAATCTCGCCGAGCCGAGCTTTATTTGCTACTCAGAAAAAACCTGTGAGGTTTTGATAGACATGTCAACAGTCAGCTTATTCGGGTCGCTCCCGGATCGTGGGCTACTGTAACCAACCCAAACATGCGCAACATGGACTCAGCCCATGTTTGTCTTTGTTAGGGTTTCCTGAGCCGCTCTATATAAAGTCGTGCGCGGCTACCGCCATAGAACACACCGAATCCAATCTAGGGTTTTGCCAAACTCTCTGCTTGCGCCGCCACCGTAGCCTACTCCATCCCGCTTGCCGGCGTGCACCGACGGACGGGAGAGCGGGTCTCTGGAACCACTCGCCTTTACAATCATGTACGGGAGAGGACGAATAAGGTTTTTAAAAAGCGCTTTGCGCGACTGATCGAATTCTTCATCATGGGTCGTCTTCCATGCAAGTCGGGCGGTGCTGCCTATCATCGTTTTCGCCGCCGTCTGCTTCGAATAATCTTCCTCAAGGTTACTGCTGCGACTACTTCTGCAATCGAACGGTATGTGCGACGTGTTGTTGTCTGGTTATTCATCATGTTCTGCGAGTACATGTTTAGCTGGTGCTTATTTCCGTCCATCTTATTGTTTAGTACATCTAGTATGTTCGAGTTACATATGCTAGTAGCTGGTTTTGTCATGTTTAATATTCTGAAATTAATCATAGAAATTATGCCTATTTATGCAACAATAGATACTTGTTGAAAAGTGCCTATTTATCCAACAATAGATACTTGTTGGAAAAAAAACACTGAACCAATACGTTGGTTCTCATCCGCGCGCTACAACTAAATCGATGGCACAATTAGGAATGAGATAAGTCTGTCTCCGAATATTCGAAAGAGATCGAGGCGGATATATGCATGGCAGAGTGATAATTTTTTAAACTGGCCGTAAGATGCTCAGATTTAACTAATCTACTGAAGTGACATCGAAGCATAAATTTGGTGCAAAATGGATGGCGTGCATTGATCTGCGAGAATAGGTTCTTCAAATTTTAAATTAACCACTCGTTTGTGTGTTTCTTTGTTTATTTTTGCCTAAGATTTATGCATACGGAGCTAGTATAAAGGCCGGGCACCTACAGGCTCGACTGATTTGCCATTGCTACGAGAGAGCAAAGAGCGACTAAGAAACCCGTCTGAAGAGAGCCGTCGTGGCCATGGCAATGCCGTCCTCCTCTCTCCCGGAAACGGCGGGTCCGTACGTTGTGGAGGACTGTGGTGACGCGCTGCAGGTGCTCAGCGACGGCACCGTCGTTCGCTCTTCGCCGCCACCTGCACCTGTCACTGACGACGGCCGCGTCGAGTGGAAGGACGCCATCTACGACGCCGGCCACAGCATCGGCCTACGCATGTACAGGCCGCGCTGCCGCGACGTGACGGCAGGGGACACGGGAGAGGTGGAGGAGAAGAAGCTGCCCGTGCTCGTATACTTTCACGGCGGTGGCTTCTGCGTCGGCTCCTGCTCCTGGCCCAAGACCCACGCCGCCTGCCTCCGCCTTGCCGCCGAGCTCCCCGCGGTCGTGCTCTCCTTCGACTATCGACTCGCGCCAGAGCATCGCCTCCCCGCCGCCCACAAGGACGCCGCCACGGCCCTCCTCTGGCTCCGCGACCAGTTGATCACCTCCGATAACCCGTGGCTCGCTGAATCCGCCGACTCCCGCCGGGTGTTCATCTCCGGCGTGTCCGCTGGCGGCAGCCTGGCGCACCACATGGCAGTCCGGTTCGGCACGGCGGGGCTCGAACCGGGGGCAAACGTCGTTGGATATATCCTGCTCATGCCTGGGTTGTTTTCGGCGGAGCCGACGCAGTCAGAGCTGGACAAGCCGGACAGCGCGTTCCTTACGCAGGAGATGTTCGACCGGTTCTTCCGGCTCGGAATGCCCGTCGGAGCGACCAGGGACCACCCGCTGGTGAACCCGTTCGCCCCGGACAGCCCGAGCCTGGAGCCCGCGCGCGTCGGTCGCATGCTCGTCGTCGCCGCGGAGCTCGACTTCTTCAGGGACCGGAACGTGGAGTACGCCGAGCGGATGAAGGCGATGGGTAAGGACATCGAGCTCGTCGTGTTCGCCGGCCAGGATCACGGATTCTTCGGCAGGGATCCTGCTTCGGACGCCGACGGCGAGCTGGTGCGAGTCATCAGGCGTTTCGTGTGGCGGAACAGGAACGTAAATCTTGACTGAGCGAGGACAACTCCAACGGCGCCCTAAATTGGACATGCAAATTACAATAATCCTACACCTACGAAAACTATCCTACAAAATATACCTGCGGGCTGACGTGGAGCCTTGTGTTTGGGCTGAAGTTTTTTCCTCCCTTAAATTGTGGAGCACGTACTGATCTGATGTGCCTTGAGTTGGTTGTCCGTAAGAAAATTTTGTAGAATTCGTCCGTACGTGTAGCATTGTTGTGCAAATTAAGATGAAGATCGAGTAATCATACATTTTGATCATCGTAGATCATCTTCTTCTTCTTTCAAGTTAGTTGTGCCAGTTCAGACTACTACTACTTTTTTTCTCCGAATAATAGCAGGAGATGTGATGTATTCTTTTCATCAGAAGAAGAGATCGAAGATGTCCAAATTGACTCAGTTTTATAGATAAACCGGGTCCGAAAACATTATATTATCTGGTTTATTATCATGCAAAACCTGCTGTAAAACTAATAGTCTGATACATCCCGGACGAGCCCATGCCAACAACATCACAACCCAGGAGTCGCGCCGCAACATTGCTGGTTGCCGGCCACCTCAACTACCACGGCTGCGTTGCAAACATCGCTGGTGGCCGGCCGCTCAGCCGCGCCGCAGTATTGCGGGTCGCTGACCGCCTCTTTCACGCCGCAACATTAGTGGTCACCGGCAGCCTTTGCAAAGAAGTTACGACGTAACATCGCTGGTTGTAGAATAGGAGCAATAGTTGTTGTATTACTCTGGGGCAATGCCTACACATATATAGATACAATGGGAGGCCTCCATACCCTTAGATATAAACATAGAGGAGGGACCTAAATGCTAATGTACTATACACATAATATATACTCAACACCCCCCGCAGTCGAAGCGTCGGCGGGACAGACGCAAAGACTGGATCGAAACTCCTCAAAAAACGCCGTAGGCAATCCCTTGGTCATGATATCCGCAAACTGCTGGGAGGTGGATACGTGTAGAACACGTATGCGACCAAGAACCACCTGTTCGCAAACAAAGTGAATGTCGAGCTCGATGTGCTTCATCCGGCGGTGATGGACGGGGTTGGCGGAGAGATATACAGCGAAGACGTTGTCACAGTAGACCACGGTGGCCTTGTCGACGGGACAAGAGAGCTCCTGAAGAAGCTGTCGTAGCCAGGAACACTCGGCAACGGCGTTAGCAACAACCCGATACTCCGCCTCTGCGCTGCAGCGAGAGACCGTAGGCTGCCGCTTGGACGACCACGAAATAAGCGAGGGTCCAAGGTAAACGCAGTATCCCGAGGTGGAGCGGTGTCGGGGCAGCCGGCCCAGTCAGCGTCCGAGTAGGCGATGATGTCCGTGTCGGTGGAGGCATGAAGCGAGAGGCCTAGGTCCAGGTGCCGCGGACATAGCGGAGAATCCGCTTGACCGCCGTCCAATGAGCATCACGTGGAGCGTGCATGTGAAGGCACACCTGCTGAACGGCGTACTGCAGCTCCGGTCTGGTGAGAGTGAGGTACTGGAGAGCACCAACAATAGACCGGTAGAGCGAGGCGTCGGGAGCCGGAGAACCATCCGTGGCGGAGAGGTTAGCCTTCGTGTCAACAGGCGTAGAGATAGGGGTGCAGTTAAGCATCCCGACACGATCAAGGAGCTCGTGGGCATACTTCTTCTGGTGAAGAAGGAAGCCATCCGGTCGGTGCACAACCTCAATGCCGAGGAAGTAGTGCAGGGGTCCCAAGTCCTTGAGCGCGAACTCAGTACGAAGGCGGTCGGTGAGCTGCTGCAGGAGCACAGATGTGCTAGCCGTGAGGATGATGTCGTCAACGTAGAGCAGCAGGTAAGCCGTGGTGTCTCCCATATGGTAGACAAACCGCGATGCATCGGAGCGTGTTGAGCGGAAGCCAAGTTGGTGAAGGAACGCTGCGATCCGCTGGTACCACGCCCGTGTCGCCTGCTTGAGCCCATATAAAGAGCGCGAGAGCAGGCACACATAATCCGGATGAGCGGAGTCGACGAAACCGGTGGGCTACTGGCAGAACACTTGCTCCTCAAGATGACCATGGAGAAAGGCGTTGGAGACGTCCATCTGGTGAACAGGCCAGCAGTGAAGGTCTCGGCGAAATCAACGCCGGCACGCTGACGAAAGCCGCGAACGACCCATCGCGCTTTATGCCGATCAAGAGTACCATCCGGATGGAACTTGTACTTGAAAACCCACTTCCCGGTGATGACGTTGGCATGGCGTGGGCGAGGCACAAGCTACCATGTCTGGTTGCGCTTCAGGGCGTCGAACTCGTCCTGCATGGCCGCTAGCCACAGCGGGTCACGGAGGGCTTCCCGAGCCGAGGCGGACTGCGGACAGGGCGCCTCAACTCCGTGTGATGGAGATGCTCCACTGATGACCCACAAGTATAGGGGGTATATCGCAATATTTTTGATAAGTAAGAATGTCAAACCCAACGAGGAGCAGAAGGTGCTGGCTAGTGGTATGGATCAGGAATTCTCTGCAAATACTTAGCAAACGGATTTTTAGGGGTTTTTGATAAAGCAAGTGAACAAAGTACGAGTAAATAAAAGACAGTAGGAATGAATGCAGCAAGTGGCCCAATCCTTTATGTAGCAAAGGACAAGCCGGTTGTATTACTTAAGATGACCAAACATTCTCGAGGACACATGGGAAGACTGTCAAGTGCTTTTGCTTCATATAGTTGATTAATCTTCTGTAGCTTGCTAAGTGTTGTGCGGGTGAACCTGTGCTAATGTACCGACCTTCCTAGGACTAATACATACTTGTGATTATACCCCTTGCAAACATCCGTAAGTACAAGAAAGTAATTAAGGTAGAAACCTAACCACAGCTTTAAACTCTAAGACCCTTACGTCCCTTGTACAATGGTTTCCTAACGGGGGTTCAGGTTTCTGTCACTCCGGCAACCCCTACGATTAGTAGCCAAATACACAATGCATTCTCCTAGGCCCATATAGGTTAAGTGTCATGTAGTCGACGTTCACATGACACCACTAGAAGAAGTACACCACAACTTAAATAACAATCTATTGAATCTTTCTCAACACAACTCCACTACTAACAACATGACTTCTCCCATGTCCTCAAGAACAAAACGAACTACTCACAAGACATCATATGGATCATGATCAGAGATGGAATAATGATGTATAACAATATGAACATAAACAATAATTTAATGGTTCACTCAATAGCATCAACTACAAAGAGTAATCAACACCGGGAAAGTTTCCCCTATGAACTATGCAAGATTCAACTCAATTGTTACAGCAATATGGAGACGGTGATGAGCGTGCTGATGGTGATGATGGTGGTGATGATGATGATGATGATCCCGATGAAGTCCAGCTTGATGGTGGTGTTGATGGCGATGATCTTCCCTCTCCAGGAAGGAATTCCCTCGGCAGAAATCTGTCTGCCGGAGAGATCTTTCTCTCTCGGTGTTTTCCGCCCCGCAGAGGTGGCGAAATCTTTCTGTGGTTGCTCCCTGAGTCTTAGGGTTTCGGGAGGATGATATACGCTAGACGAGAGATCCTGGAGTGGGCCAGGGCGGCCACACCACCTGTTGGCACGGCCTAGGGCTTCCCGCGCCAGGGGGTGGTGTGGGCCCCCTGTGGCCCATCTCCAGCCCCCCTTCTGGCTTCCTTCGTCTTCTAAAAAAATAGGATTTTCCATATATTTTCCCGGATTTTCTGCTCTTCGTGAATTTTGCCTCCAAACAGCACCTTTTCCATCAGAATCCTAACTGCAGCGGTCCATGCTCCAAAAGTCATCAACCATGTAAAAACAGATGAAATAACACAAGTATCACCTCTCAATACGAAATATATCAATGAATAACAGTGAATTAAGACATAGAATAGTGATGCAAAATGGACGTATCAACTCCCCCCAAGCTTAGACTTCGCTTGTCCCCAAGCGAAACTGAGCTCAATAAACATGGCCTTAGGTTTATGGAGTGAAGAGTCGATAAAAGAATACGGACAAGAAGCATCACATTCATCAAATACATAGATCATAATAGAAGACAACTCACTATTATATAACTCAACTTGTAATAGGTAAAGGAAACATAATAAAGATACATAAAGTGAATCATAATTGGTAATGGCAAACTTAGCTCTTGGTCGAAGAATAGTTGATAATTTGCTAGAGTTCACAAATAACTGGTTTTTCAATGATAGCTTTCAAAGTAGTAAACATCAAGATAAGAGCAATGTACAAAACAAGGAACATAAGAAACATGATTGAATAAATCATCATATGAATGAATGAAACACAACAACTCAAAATACTTGCTGAGATAGAAGGGAAGTAGGTTTACTGACTCGACTACAAAGTAAAAGAAAGGCCCTTCGTAGAGGGAAGCAGGGATTGCAAGTCTCATAAAGAGATCCCAAAAATTATGATACTTATTAGCTTTCAGCTCTCATTGCCCCTATCATAGGCATCTTTAGGTGGTTAAGGTTAAAATGATCAAATATGAGGATATGCATTGACAAGTTGTAAGTTGAGAATCTCATGTCCCTTGAATATGAGGGCCGCTCTTCATGCTACTCAAGTTTAGTCACCGGTAAGTTCTTGTCATCGTAAGCATATGTGTGTTATAGAGAACCGCCAGCGGGGTACCCCTTGCCCGATGATACGAAAGAATCCCCATATCAAAATGACAAGGCAAGCAGACAACAAGCATCTCAACAATCTTCTTATTTACCATGGGAATATGATGCTTTTTTCTCTCTTTCCTCTTTTCATAATATCTCTTTTTTTCTTTTTCTCTTTTTCTCTTTTTTCTCAATATCGGACTCTTTTTTATAATAAGAATGCTTCATTGATACTCATTATGGTTACGCTGCAGGTTTCCACCATGTCAGCATGGATTAGACCAGCGGCCCAGGCGTTTCTCTAACACATATGCATAACTCCATGGACTTACAAGCTCCCCTTTCATTTCACACCGACGACATCCATATACAAAAGAACATGATACCAACTAGGTACAAAGTACCAGTGCAATGTTGAAAGCGTTCCCCATGACAACATGGTTCTGCTAATTCACAACTTACAAAGCGCAAGCATATACGCAACATAGGTGAGAACAATGGCTCAAGTTTATTAAGTGCAAGAAAGTAAAGTGTGCCATCAAGTTCGTGAGAGCTTTAATCACTAATTTTCACATAACAAGTTTAATTTGGGAGGTAGACAAAACAAGAATTTACTTAGAATATCAATAATGCTAATAGGTAGGTATGGTGGACACAAATGGCAAAGGTTTTGGGTTTAAAGGAGTGGATGCACGAGAAGAATTCCCTCTTAGTACAGGTTTTTGGCTAGCAAGGTTGGGTAGGAAGTATAAGAGTTGAAGGAAACAACCAAACATACAAGTGATAAAGACAAACATGCAATCTTCCTCGGAAGCACAAAAGATCTTAACTAGAGAATACTAGACTTATGAGCAATTCAAGAAAGAAAGATGATGAAATTATTTTTCTTTAGAGGTACTTTTATCTTTTTCATTCAACTCTCAAAAATAGTGTTGCTACTGACCGAGCCAGGTTTGCCAAAACCAACTAAATTAACTCAATGATCCCAAAGTGATACCAATACTAACAACAAGATCAATCATATAACCACGAATTGAAAACTAATATAAGCTATGCAAAAGAGTGAATGATAGAACTTCTCATTAATATTCCCTAACAGCAACTCACACCAAGGGATACACATCTAACGAGAGAGGGGACACTTCCATAATGCAAACCATACTACATAATAACTCATCTATTCATGATATGACTCTACTAATAAGGTAAAAGATAGAAGATAGTGATGTGATACCGCAGCACTCCCCCAAGCTTGGAACAAACCAAGGGGATGCCAAACCTGATGACAAATTACTCCTTTGGTGGCGGTGGTAATATTTTCTTAGTTGACGTGAGGAAATCTTCCAGCATCTTGCGAAACCTATTATTCTCCCATTGAAGCATGTCCACCTTCCTCTGCAAGTCTCGGTACTTATCACAGAACTCCTTAGTGACTCGTAGGGCTTCCGTCGATGCAGGGCAAGATACTAAAGGTACCAGCCTCTGCTTGGGGTCTTGGAGATCTTCCTCCATAGGCTCCTTTCCTTTATCCTTGGCGGACACCATTGTGCTTCCAAACCTTCAAGAATAGTTCCTGGCAGAAACAGATCGAAATGAAAACATGACGAAAACACGATATACGAACCTCGAGGGATCCAGGGGGTTATATATTATGAAGTTTCATATCAAAAGGAAGGTACTGGGAGAAAATGAGACGGAGGCGGAGTCCGGGGTGGACTCACCACCTGGTGGCGCGACCAAGGGTGGGCCCGCGCCACAGGGTGGTGTGAGCCACTCTGGCTCCGTTTTCATCCCTTTTTCACTTCGTAGCTTTCCTTATTGACTGAAAACTGTAAAAATATAGTTGGATAGTATTTTCGTGGAACTTTTCTTACCAGAACTGTTACCTATTTGAAAACGGACTCTGCAGGTCTCTGAATTTGGTGTCTAGTAGATTCTTTTGGAGTCATCACTTGAATAACATCAATATCTTCATCTTCATACACTTATTACTTGAGTCATAAAACCCTTCTCTTCCTTATTACACCATTATCTCCTCTTCCTGGAAATTTCTTTCACACAAAAATTCACACAGTTCTTATTAGCAACATTAGTATAAGTGAAGTGATAAAACCTTTTGTGTTCAACTTCAACTGAAAACCATCAAAACATAAGCTACTGTAGCAACTCCTTCTGAAAACCAAAAAAGAATTCAAAAAAGGAAATCGAATAAAGAAGCAAATGCAAGAGTGGCAAAATCTGTCAAAACGGACCAGTAGGTAAAGATCAATTTTTTCGAAAATCTTCAGTTACTCAAATCAAAAAGTGCAAAAATAACGAAAGTTAAATAACAACCTGGGGTAGAATAAAAAAATTACAGCTCAATCCGACATACAGAGATCTCTCACGAATTTTTACAGTGAAGCACAAAAATCTGTTTCGGGACAGCAGCTTCCCCAAATCTTACTTCTCTCTCATTAGAGGTTGATCTTGACACAAAAACCAAACAAAACGGAGAAGGAGCGGTTATTACCGAATTAATAACTTCCAAGACTCAAAGAAACAAAAACAAACTGAAAGCAAAAACAAATTGGGTTGTCTCCCAAAAAGCTCTTTCTTTATAGCCATTAAGATGGGCATGATAATTTTGAAGATGCTCACACAGGAATATGAATTGAAGTGAAAGAGAGCATTAAGAAGCAAAAACACACACATGTTTAAGTCTAACCCACTTCCTATGCAAGGGAATTTGGTAAACAAACAAGTTGTTGAAACCATAGGCTAATTGCATAAGAAGGCAAAAGAAGTGCAACATAAAAAATTTCAGCATAAAATGAGGAAACTTGATATTATTGAGATGCATAAGATCACTTTTCCCTCTCTCATAGTAATTTTCAGTATCATGCATAAACTTAACAATATAGCTATCACAGGGACCATCATAGCAATGATCACTTATCCTAACAGAAAACACAGGAATACTAGCTCTCATAATACTACTTTGTGAAACAATATTAGAGGTATCCTTACAAAGGATAGCGTGTCCCTCTTCTTCATATTTAGTAACAAAGTCTTTCACATTCGCTATTATAGGTTCATCAACCATTTGTTTATCAGGTTCAACAGCTTTACTTGTACTTTCATTAACCATACTAGCTATCATAGAATGTTCCTTTATCTTAACTGGGAAATGCATTTTATCAATATAAGGTTCAGGTAAAACATGATTAGTAGTATAAACTTCAGTATTTCTCACAGGAACACTCTTAGCAACATCTTTATAAGGTTCATGATACTTATTCCACTTCTTTTTAGGCACTTCAATGTAAGAAGCAATAGCTTGAGAGTCTAGACCATAAGCATTTTTAATATTTTAAAAGTCATCACTTCCCATAAAAGATTCAATGCATTCATAATCATAATTTATACCTGACTTTCTACCTTTGTCATTCTCCCAAGCTTCAACATTGTCTTGAATACGGTCCAGAAGATCCCATTTAGCTTCTTCTTCGATACGAGTGAATGATCCAGCACAAGAAGCATCCAATAAATCTTTATCATGTAGAGGGAGCCTTGCATAAAAGTTATTGATAATAATATTGTTGGGGAGCTCATGAATGGGACATTTGAGCATTAGTAACTTCAATCTCCCCCAAGCTTGAGCTGTACTCTCTCCATCAAGAGGCCAAAAGTTGTATATTTGATTCCGATCTTTATGAATCGCAATAGGAGGATAAAACTTTGAATAAAAGAGAGGCACTATTTACTCCCATTCTAGAGCTTGACCATTCTTCAGCAGCTTATACCAGTCCTCAGAATGAATGCAGCAAGTGGCCCAATCCTTTATGCAGCAAAGGAAAAGCCGGTTGTATTACTTAAGATGACCAAACGTTCTCGAGGACAGATGGGAAGACTGTCAAGTGCTTTTGCTTCATATAGTTGATTAATCTTCTTTCGCTTGCTAAGTGTTGTGCAGGTGAACCTGTGCTAATGTACCGACCTTCCTAGGACTAATACATACTTGTGATTATACCCCTTGCAAACATCCGTAAGTACAAGAAAGTAATTAAGGTAGAAACCTAACCACAACTTTAAACTCTAAGACCATTACGTCCCTTGTGCAATGGTTTTCTAACGGGGGTTCAGGTTTCTGTCACTCTGCCAACACCTACGATTAGTAGCCAAATACACAATGCATTCCCCTAGGGCCATATAGGTGAAGTGTCATGTAGTCGACGTTCACATGCCACCACTAGAAGAAGTACACCACAACTTAAATAACAATCAATTGAATCTTTCTCAACACAACTCCACTACTAACAACATGACTTCTCCCATGTCCTCAAGAACAAAACGAACTACTCACAATACATCATATGGATCATGATCAGAGATGGAATAATGACGTATAACAATCAGAACATAAACAATAATTCAATGGTTCACTCAATAGCATCAACTACAAAGAGTAATCAACACCAGGAAAGTTTCCCCTATGAACTATGCAAGATTCAACTCAATTGTTACAGCAATATGGAGATGGTGATGAGGGTGCTGATGGTGATGCTGATGGTGATGATGATGATGATGATCCCAATGAAGTCCAGCTTGATGGTGGTGTTGATGGTGACGATCTTCCCTCTCTAGGAAGGAATTTCCCCGGTAGAAATTTGTCTACCGGAGAGATCTTTCTCTCTCAGTGTTTTCCGCCCCGCAGAGGCGGCAGAATCTTTCTGTGGTCGCTCCCCGAGTCTTAGGGTTTCAGGAGGATGATATACGCCAGAGGGGAGAGCCTGTAGTGGGCCAGGGCAGCCACACCACCTGCTGGCACGACCTAGGGATGCTCGCGCCAGGGAGTGGTGTGGGCCCCCTGTGGCACATCTCCAGCCCCCCTTCTGGCTTCCTTCGTCTTCTAGAAAAATAGGATTTTCCATATATTTTCCCGGATTTTCTGATCTTCACGAATTTTTCCTCCAAACAACACCGTTTCCATCAGAATCCTGACTGCAGCGGTCCATGCTCCAAAAGTCATCAACCATGCAAAACAGGTGAAATAACATAAGTATCACCTCTCAATACGAAATATATCAATGAATAAAGTGAATTAAGACATAGAATAGTGATGCAAAATGGACGTATCACCCACCGTCATGAGGGAGAACGCTGTTGTCGCTGGCCCAGAAGGCTGAGGGCACCGGGGGCGGCGACTGGGTTGTCGCGGCATGGCAGACGTATGCGCGGGGCACCACGTCGACGGGCGGAAGATGCCAGCGCGTGCACGGGTGACTGGACCCGTGGGGGCAGGCGCGGCATCACCCAAGTGGCCACTCGAGGGTTGTGCGGTCGACGAGGCGGCGCCCAAGCCAGAACTCGAGGGTGATGCAGGCGGTGTCGGCGGGGCAGCACCTGGGCCGGAGCTCGAGGGTGCAGCGGAGGAAGGCGACGGGGCGACACCCGAGCTGGAGCTCGAGGGCGACATGGGCGAAGTCGGTGGGTCGGCGCCCGAGCATGGGCTCGAGGGCAACAACGGTGGGGTCGACGAAGAGGTGCCCGAGCTGGAGCTCGATGGCGCGGTCGATGCGGCCGGCGCGGAGGCGCGACGTCGCGGGGTACCACCGGCGGGTGTAGGGGAAGACGCCGCCTATTCCTGTGCAAACGGAAAGCAATGCTCATCAAAGTACACGTGCCATGACGTGATGACCCGATGGGACACAGGATCATTGCAGCGATAGCCCTTGGTGTTAGTCGGGTAACCAAGAAAGACACACGGGATGGAGAGGGAGCGAGTTTTTGAGGGGCGGTGGCAGCGACGCTGGGGTAACAACGACAACCGAAGATCCGAAGACCATAGTAAGAGGGAGGGGAACCGAAAAGGAGGTGGTGTGGCGCGTAGTTCCAGCGAGTACAACATGGACGGAGGTTAATGAGGAGAGTGGCGGTGGCTAGAGCGTCGAGCCAGAAGGAAGGTGGGACGTGACCATGAAAGAGAAGAGTACGGACGCAGTCATTGAGGGTGCGGAGGACGCGCTCGGCACGGTCGTTTTGCTGCAAGGTGTATGGGCAAGTGAGGCGGAAGATAGTACCATGAGATGAAAGGAGGGTGCGGATGGCAACATTATCGAACTCCTTGTCGTTATTGGTTTGGAGAGCGTGGATGGAACAACCGAACTGAGTAGAAACATAGGCGTAGAAAGCAATGAGAGTGGGGGCGACGTCGGACTTTTTACAGAGAGGGAACGTCCACACAAAATGAGAAAAGTCATCAAGAATAACTAAATAATACGTAAACCCAGAATTACTAGGAATTGGAGAGGTCCAGACATCACTATGAATTAACTCGAACGGAAAAGACGCAACTGTGGAAGAAGTACTAAAAGGGAGACAAACATGTTTGCTGACACGACATGCTTCACAACTATGCGTAGCCTTTTTATTACAAGAAAACGAAAAACCCCTCATTATTTGATGGAGCATGTTGGCACTGGGATGTCCAAGACGAGCATGCAAAAGATCGACGCCGGCGGAGAAAGCACTAGGTCCGGCGCCGGGGGTGGGAGACGCCTAGACGGGATACAGGTCGCCGGGGCTCTCACATAGGTGGAGCACCATCCGGGTACGGGCATCCTTAACAGAAAAACCAGAAGAGTCAAATTCCACAGTTACAGAATTATCACGAGAAAGAGTTTTGATAGAGACTAAATTCTGAATAAGATGGGGGGAGACAATGACATTATTGAGAGACAGTGGTTTAGAAGTGGAAGGAAAACTAGCAGAACCAATGTGAGAGATAGGAAGACCAGCACCGTTACCGACAATGATGCAAGACTCGGTGGAAGTAGGAGAAGAATGTGAGAGGTTACCCGGATGAGCTGCCATGTGGGTTGACGCCCCCGTGTCCATGAACCAATCACCGCCACCGGCGTAGGAGCCAGGAGCGGGCGCCTGATGAAGAGCGGCGTAGAGCGCCAGGTCCCAGGTGGGCTGCGGAGGCGCGTAGGTCGATGGAGCGCTGTAGGCCGGACCGAAGGTCGGTGTAGCGGTGTTGTAAGCGGGGGCGTACGGTAGAGCCGCAGCGAAGACGGCCTGGTGGGTCGGTGGGCGCGAGCCGAGGAGTCCGGGGGCAGGCGGGCGAGGCACGGGCATGGTGTAGGCGTGTACGACCCCCCTCCAGGGGTTGTAGCCGCCGGCCCATGGTGGCGTGGGCTGCTGGTTGCCTCCTCCGTTACCGCCGCCACCACCGTTGCCGTTGCCACCACCGTTGCCACCGCCGTTGTTACGGCCACCGCCACAACGGCGGCCGCCACAGCCGTTGTGCTGCTGCTGCGGCTGCGGTTGGGGAGCCATGGCAACGGGCAACAGGGGGCTTGGCGGCGGCTGGAAGGACACAGGGGCCAGAGGGGTAGGGGCGCGGTACCCAGAAGCGAAGTCGGTGTGAACGGCGCGGGTGCGGAGGTTCTTCAAGCAACGCTCCTCGAGGCGAAGACGCACTCGAAGGTGGGCTCGGCCATGAGGGTGAGGTTGGAGGCGGCGTTCCCGAGGTCCTCGTTGAGGCCGGCGGTGAGGGTAGAGAGGAGGATCTCGTCGCCGATCGTGAAGCCGGGGTCGTGGAGCTCGTCGGAGATCGCCTTGAGGCGCAGGCAGTAGGCGTCGAGGGGTTGATCGCGCTGCGGTTCATCGAAGAATTCCTGCTGCAGGAAGACGACTCGCTGGAGCTTGTTGTCGGTGAAGAGCCCGTTGATCTTTTTCCACACAGTACGAGCGTCGTCGCCCTCACGAACGACGGTCTTGAAGATGTCCAGCGAGACGGTGAGGAACAGCCAGCGGATGATGGTGGCATCGATGGCGAGCCAGTCGAGGTCGCGGTGATCGAGGAGGTCGACGGAGCCATCAACATGATCGCGCAGGTTGTACTCGCGGAAGAGGAGGTAGAAGTACGTCTTCCAGGCGTGATGGTTCTTCTTGGCGACGGAGAGCTTGATGGGGACGCGGTCGGTGAGGTGGACGCCGTGGATGACCTCGGGGGTCGGTGGAGCGGAGCCGTCGTAGGAGGAGCCGAAGGGGTTGGTCGAGGAGGATGACGACATGGCGCAAGAGCAGAGCGGCGGCAACACGAGAGGAAGGCGGCGCGGCGGCTAGGGTTTGGTGGAGTTAGAGGGGCGGGGCGCGGCGGCGCGGCAAGGGAGCCGGTGGCGGCGTGGAGGGGCAGCAGCGGCGGCGCGCAGGGGAGGTGGCGCGGCGGCGGCTAGGTTAGGATCGTGGGGAAAACTGATACCATGTAGAATAGGAGCAATAGTTGTTGTATTACTCTAGGGGCAATGCCCACACATATATAGGTACAATGGGAGGCCTCCATACCCTCAGATATAAACATAGAGGAGGGGCCTAAATGCTAATGTACTATACACATAATATATACTCAACACTGGTCACCAACCCCATCTATCGTGCCGCAACATAGCCGGTCGCCGGCCAAATCGTAGTGCCACCACCGCACAAACCACTGGTCCCCCAAGGAGGCGAATTTATCTAGCCCAACCTACATTCATCACCATATCATGTACCTTGTCAAGATCGCCAACACATGCCAAGTCGTTACGGACCTTAAAGGTGAATTTATTTCTCTATGTGTGTCGATTTCCTACCCATTTGAACGGTATACTATTTGATACCATGTTCCGTGGATATGCTAGGTTCATGACGAGAAGTACATGAGCATGGGAGGAAGATGCAAGAGCGTGTGCACTCAAGGCCGGCGTCATAGAAGTGTGGAAGAGAAGACGGAAAAAGGGAGCCAAGACTCACATGGCTGGTACTACTAATGGACAGCTGGTACTACTATCCTTCCTACCACCGGAACTATTGCCACACTTCCGCTATTGTACCGATGAAAGGCGAGTGGCCCTCGGGAAGCATTCAGTACACTCCGTGTATTTTACCGGAAGTGGAGCGAAACTTGGCTGGTACTACCGCTAGGAGCCAGACCTGTACTACCGCCCAAGCATAGGTACTACCACCAGGAAATTCACGAGTTGCTGGAGAGATCGGGATGGTACAACCTCCAAATTTCTGGTACTACCGCCTAATCACACGCTAGTGTGTTGTTTGGTCCTTTGACCATCTACCTTTTCCCCTACATATCCCTTTGAGGTCAGACTATAAAAATACACACACACCCCCTTGCAAACTAGATAAGATATTATGATAGTTGTGGCTCCCTACCCTCCCCTTGTGGAGAAGACCATGTGGATACATGGCCTCAAGATTTAATCTATGAGATGTACAAGGGACTCCTCAAGGACTTGGATCTTTCTTTCTTGTGCCCTTTATTGCGTTGATCTCTCCCTTTGGTCTCTATCAATTTCAATCTCTGCACAAGAGGATTATATCTTGTTTGCCAATCTTTCTAACTTAGACCTCTACCTTTATGTCTCTTACAAGTGGATTATATTGGGTTGGCGGTTCGGGCCAACGGGAGTGAACCGGATCCGTGTGTGTTGTGTGTGTTTGTATATTCGATTCCCCTCGTATGTTTAGCGTGTTCTTTGCTCCTTCTCCCAAATCCACCTCAAATCTATGAAAATCGGGCCACAATAGTAGCTTTGAGATACACCATATGGTACCAAGAGTCTTTAGTTTCCATGAGTTCGAGTTTGTGTTGAGTTTCTAGCCACCCTCTTGATTTTCTTCCCTAAATTTGAAAAACTCCACTAAAAATAGCCTGAATTTGCTTTTGGACCAATATGGAATTTTTCTAAGTTTTGGTAGGTTTTGATCCATAGATCCGCTACTAAACTTGTTGATATACCTTCTCTTGCATTCTCATCATATAATTCCATCATTTCCCCATCCGATTTGGTGATTTTCTTGAAGAATTTCCACCCAAATCGACCAGAAATCATGTCCCCAACTCAGATCTAGAGGCTCCATCGGTACTATCAGCCAACTTCCGTCCATCACCGGACATGTTTCAGTACTCCCTTCGCATATTTTACCGGTACTACCGCCTGTCTACCGGTAGTACTGCCCAGACAAAAAAAAACATCGATGCAAATGGTTTTGAGCATAACTTTTGTACACTAACTCAGATTTTGGTGTTCTTTAGCTCGTTTCGAAGAGGAGAATGAGATATACATCATAATCACATTTTCCGTCCTATCTTATTCAAACCTAACTCTGTGAGAAATGATGGGTCCAAAAATAAAGGGTGAACATCGTGACAAAAGGTGTAAATATCCTGCGTCTTTTCCCCACTAGCTTTACTTTGTGGGCAACACTGTAACATACCGAAGAATAGGAACGCTTAAGGACTAGATTTTAATTAGTGAAATTGCACGTCATGCATTTGTGGAAGTGTGAAAATGTTCAAACTTTTGTTTTGAGAGAATATAAGTGACTATAGTTGAACTCTAGCTTTGAATTTTGAGTTAGGTCAACACTAGGATTTGATTCAAATTTTAAAGTAAACTTCTATTTTCAAACTTTAGGAACTCAACACACATTTAACCTTGAGTTCAAAGACTCAAGCACACTTACACCCAACAATAAATAAAATAAATAGAAATCAGAAAATATAAGGAAAATATGACAATGCTCATAAAATGATCTTTATTCATAATAAAATGGATACAAGGTTTGTTACATGAGTATTTCATAAAGGACAATTACAAATAGGATCTCATCCTATTACAAACTACAAAGGAAAATAAAAAGGAAAATAAAAGCTAAACTAAAACATAGCTACTTCTTCTCTTGATCTTGCTCTTCCAAATCTTCTAGACTATTTTGACCTGCAAAACAAACATAAGATAATTTTTTGGCAATTTAAAATGTTGGGTCCACCAAAAGGTGAATCCATCTGTTATGGAATCCAATGACAATGTCCAAGGGCTTGTCCTAGACATTGTAGTTGAGGGTATGAGAAAAGATGGAACAACAGTACTAGTAACCAGATAGCAGTGTACAATGCCGAGAAAACATAGGGATTATCTGACATTGTTGTTCATGAAATAATAATGACCAATAGAAACTAAAACCATAGTGCAAGTGATAGTAACAAGTAAAACCTAGAATACATATCTAGTGGACCAACACAAGTAAATAGACAAGAAATAAGTCACATTAGATAACACCACCTCAACTTAATGGATTATGTGAAAAGAACAAGAGATCATGATAGTGAACACTGACAGTTCACACAGCATGAGCTATTAAGACACAAGTAAACAGCATGAAGTTTTGCTTCATTTCACAAATGCACACAAAAAATATTAAGAGAAAATACCCTTGTCAGGATACAAAATAGGCAAATAAAATTACCAAAATAGCCCTTAGCCATCATGCCTAAAATGCAATATGACATAAGCTGACTAGTACATTGGATCTGCACATAGGAGAACACAGAGAGGCAATATAAGCAGGTTATTCACCTTGCCTTCAAACCATAGGTGTCATCTCTACATGAATACTAGAACACGAAAAATAGGACCCCGGACCCAGGTTAGAAATCATAATCCTCAAAGCAAGACTCATAAGAACACTTAGACCAGAGGTTGAGTGAAGAGGAAACAAACACATTTCACACATCTTTGTGCGTGAGAGAGAGATCTAAGAGGGAGAATAACCAAGAATAGGAGCAAGGAATAGAAAGAACAACATTAGATCGTCTTCAAGCAATCTTTCAAAACTTCAAAAGTTTATAGTTAAAACCCTAATATAGGATCTTATTAGTTAAAGATCATTAGGATCCAGAGAGAGACTTTAGAATAGCATGACCAACACTTTAACTAGTTAGTAAATAACTGTGCATCTTCCTTTAGGAAGAACACCACAGTCACCAACTCAACTAGGAGCACAAGTAAATACTATATAAGTAGTTAATAACACAAACTATATATCTCACCTCACATCCCTAGAAGAGATCACATGATAAGTCTAAGGAGGAGAAGGGAGATATGACGTGGTGTCTCCATGATAATGCCTTTGGATGATGGACTTGGGTTTTAGAGAGAAGGAGTACGCTGGTGGATTCGTCGGCTAACAAACAAGAGAGGTGATGATTTACCTAGGTTCAGGCCCCCGGAGGAAAAAGTCTACTCCTGCTACTTGTTTGTTCTTAGTTATCAGAGAAGGTTACAAAGTCATCGTGATGGCTATGGTGGCACATATTGGATCTTGCCTAGGGCATATTGCATATGAATCAAGAGAGCCTCCTCGGTGGCCCCTCCCAGCCTTTATATGAGAAGCTCGGTCCTAGCAGGTACCGTGATCAAATCGGTTACAAGCTAAGTATGAACCCTGAAATCTCTACTTCTAGGTTTTTCTTGCTCCACGTGCCAAGAGTTCGGGATTTCAAGGCCCTATACTTTTCAGCTCATCTTCAGCCTTGTAGTCCTTAGCAGCTCATCAATTGGGACTCTAGTTGGGTCGAGGAAGGTATGCCAATAGTTGGTACCCAAAGTCTTTTACTCACGTCAGTAGCCCCCGAGTGTTTGGCCGAGTCATAGACTCGAGTAGAGACTCAAAGTCGCAGGTCCTATACCATGCAGTCGTAGTCGACGATCATGTGAGAAGAAACAATGGACCCAGAAGTGCATCGAGTCAGCGTCTTGCATATTTGTAGATGTTCAATAGTCATGGGGATGATGGATTAGAGCGTTTGGTGCTCTTGACAAATCGAGACCAGTTAATTGATCCAAGGAAAAAATAACGTTAACCTACTCAAGATCGAGTCATCAGACTTGAACCTAGTATATGTTGGGTAGCTCGACTCACACAATGGAGATCTTATCTAGTCAAACTCCATCTTGTGAATGGGTACCCAACGCGTCTGTCGAGATTTTTCATCACATCGTAGACATGGGAATTATTTGTATAGCCTAGCGGATGCAGTTTCCAGGCCAGTACATTCGATCTACCTGTCTTATCTTCACATCGTAGACATGGAACCCAGATATGTTTTCACAACGGGTGCGATCTGGGCAGTCGAGAAGACATTGTCTCACGCACTAGATATCATATGATTTGTGTGGTATGTGTACGTAAGGATCCAGGAATTGACACTACAGATGGAGCCGATGCAGTGGACAATTTTTGTAATCGTGCATAGGCTCGTGCTTGTTACATCACCATATAATATGGTCATTTTTGTCGGGTGTGCAGCCACAGAGCTCCCGATGGGAGTAGCCCCCGAGGCTGTGTATGGCTATTTATAGCTAAGCATAGGCTCATTCAGCATCACATGTCTTGTTCATCCAAGGAGATACTCGACTTGGGTCATGCGCTCGCAGGTGCAAGTAATCATGATCGACTTCTTCAAAGGACTCAATGAGATAGCTTAGTATAGATGATGTCAGGGATGATGTCGTAAGGCACTCAAGCGTCACTCTAAGAAGCCGATGGGACATGTCATTAGTGGCCCCATGGTGAATACTGACTGGCATGTGTGACCGTTAAGTTTGTTTCGACCGCACATCGCCCAATAACTAACGCACGACCGCATTATCCTTGATTTTCGCGCGGGCGGAGTTAATATGGGACGGTTCGCTCCCCCATCGCCACATGTTTTCATGCATGTATGCCATGCAATGATGAATTGGATGGCATTGAATAGCTGTGATGTCGATATAAGAAACAGGGAAAAGTGGACCGCACGGCCTCTCCGTCACCCTCCTGCCACTGCTCTCCCTCTTGCTCCGACCACTATTCGTATGCTCCATAGTGCTTGTTGCCATTGTTGCTAAAAGGTCTAAGTTTGTGAGCACCCACTTAAGCTTAGGAGAACCTCCCATTTCATGTCCATGGGGAAATCGAAGACCACCAGTTCCTCCTCTAGTGACGCCGCTCTGAAGAATAAGGTCGGTGATTGGGGGAAGTCCTCCTTCGGCACGAGGGGCCTCAATTTAGTGACGAAGTTTGGTATTCTTCCAGAGAACAAAGTGAAGGTGAGGACCCCCGGTAGCAAGGCGATCTCGTGCCCTGGAGCTAGATGGTAGGTAATATTCATGTCTTTTCTCCTTCGTGTCCTTTCCCTTCCTTCCCACAAATTCTTCCATGGGTTACTTTTTGTCTATGGAGTCCAGCTCCACCACCTTACGCTCAATTCCATTCTCCACATTGCCTGCTTCATCACTCTCTGTGAGTGCTTCCTGGGAATTCACCGCCACTAGGGACCGTGGAAGTGCCTATACTTTGCAAAGAGACAGGTAGACAATGAGGGAGTCTACGTCGTTGGCGGCTTTGGGATATCCATTTGCACAAACGTAGATTACTTCTACCTAATGATCGTTGAGTCCGTCCAAGGCTAGCGGAACAAGTGGTTCTATATCCGCGACAAACCGGTCGCTCCTTAGGAACACGGGCTCTCCCTGTTCTTGTCCGAGGCAGTGCTGACGAATAGGAAATCTTGGAACCAAAAGCTATCGAATATCAAGGAGGACAAAGTTGCCAAGATCCTACCTCGGATCTCTGATCTTCAAAGAATAGTCGGAAAAGAAGTGTCAGGGGTTCATTCTCACCAACTTCCTTTAGTGTCGGATCCAACCGCTCTAGGCCAGGTCTCACCCTATGTGGGAATACTCGGGCACCTCGGATCTGACCCAAATCTTAAATGAAGATGTCTCCAACAACGAGCTAGAGAAACTCGCCATGTCCCTCACCATGTTGACTGTTGGGTCAAGAGAACCTTTGATTGCCCCCTATGGTTTTGGCAATGAGCTTCCTGAGATAAACTGTTGTCTTCAATTTTCCCTTACTTGTCATTCTATTCGGGTGATTGTCACAATTGATCATTTCTTCGATTGTAGAATCATGAGCACCTTATGTGCTATCATCCGCTGCCGGAAGGGGACATGGCGTCTAAGGATGAGGAAGTGGATGACTCGGAGTCGATGGTTCCAATTGCCCATTCTGAGGGTAAGATGACCGACGTCAGCACGCACAAGCAGGGCCATGCCTCCGAAGAACCCGGGGAAACCACCGATTCGAGTTCCTCAATCCCCCTGGTGGCCAAGTGACCTTTGAAGGCGAAGCCCTTGTAGTGTGCTCCTCAAACGGTGACTTCTAAGAAACCGCGTGTAGGAGCAGCATGGGCATTAATTCCGACCGACATCATCTTGTAAGTATTTTCATCATTCATAGTTTTATGATTTCATCGATGCAAGCTTAAAGTTGAGCACCCGTGGCATTGCAGGAATTCATTGGACCATGCGCCCCTCTCAACGAAGCTGACTAAGAAGGTCGTGGAGCCGATGAAAGACATTGTAGAGTGATGTCGGTACCTCCACCACCCATAAGGTCAAGAAGAACAAGGAGATAGCTCTGTCGAATGCTCCAGAAGTTCCGTCGCAATCTTCACGCGAACATGTAAGTCTCACATATCCTTTGCACATACCATGTTGGGTTTAGTACCCGAGTATATGTTTGGATGGTTGTGGCTGAGAGTAGGCTCAGTTTTTGTTCAAGTTCTTACGAACTTGTAGAGTGCAAATACAACCAATTATGCACTCGCTAATGGAGATTGGTCAGTGTTGCATTCAAGTTGAACCTGAGCGCGATCGGTTCCAAGGTAAGTCCAAACATCAAACTTATTTTGTTTAGTGGATGCATAAGGTTTTCAACTGATCACAATGTCTTTGTCATAGAATATCTCTCAAGTGAAAGGACACAAACGCAACCTAGAGGGGGTGAATAGGTGGTATAAAACTTTTTCGAGATGCGCTTAACAAATGCGGGATGAAACTAGAGTTTACTTTGTCAAGCACAAAACCTATACAAACCACAATTCACCTATGTGAACCAACAACTTATGCTAAGAAAGACAAGCAACTATGTGATAGCGAGATATATGACTTCAAGCACGAAGGCTATCATAAAGTAAAGTGCATAAGTAAATAGCTCAGGTATATAAATAACCGAGGAATGTGGAGATGACGATGTATTAACAAGTTCCTCCCATCAAGGGAGTATGTCTCGTTGGAGGGGTGTGGGTGATACCCAACGCCACTAGAGACCTCACCCTATTTTTCTGTGAACCTTGCCATGAAAGTCCTAGTTCACTCTCCATAATCAGTATCCTTCAAAGCGAAAACCGAAGCCTTTACAACAAGCTTGGGGAATGCATCCACAACTAAATTGGAGGCTCCCAAAGCGACCACAAACCTGAAATACAACTAAACCGTCTAGGGTTCCATGAAACAAAGAGTAAAAATCTTCTGACCTTTCACCCAACCGAATCCTCAACGAGAACTCAAACTGATGCACCAAATGCAATGGCAAGTCCATCACTCTCAAATTCCACCAAAGATACAAAAGCTATTGGAAGAAAAGAACACCAAATTCTCCAAGATCTAGATCTGAAGGATTCCCTCATAAAAAGGGATTTGAGTTGGTAGGATTGTAGATCTAGATCCCCTCTTCCAAATCACTCAAAAAGATGCAAAAAATATGACCGTTGGGGATGTCCTAGGCTAGTTTATCTGCTCCGACCCTGGATATTTCAAGTTACCTAGGCCAAAATATGGCTAAGGACATTTTTGGTGTGTGCTCCGTGGCTCTCAGCATAGTGGTCGGATAATCCTCCCCCTGAAAACTAGCTGAAGTGGCAAAACTGAAACGATCATAACTCGAGATCTAGACTCCAATTTTGATGATCTTAGACTTGTTTGAAGATAGGAGCGATATATACAAGATCATGTAGGGAACCATCATAGTTAAACAAGGGAGGATAGAACCAAATGATGAAAGTTTTAACTTATCTATAAGACAAACCAGTAAAACCTCCAATATCTAAAATGCAATAGAGAATGCATATGAAATCTATTTTTTACAAACTTGAGTTTGTCGTGGAGATTAACACAAGCTCTAAATCCTAACATGGATAAGAACCAAATAAGAACTAAGAAACACTACAAGAAAAGTGTCCATCTGCAACGACTGGCCCGTCGCTCATCGTAGAAGAAGCATCTTTCGTGACGAATTTCTCGGCTCTACCGTGACTGATGGAAAACTTTTTTCTGGTTTCACGGCCCTCTACTATGATGAAACTGCTAAAAACATGGAGGAAGCTCGGCCAACGCATGGTAGAAGCAAGATTTTCGGTTCCTCGCTCGATGTTGACTCGCCAAAGTCTGAGGCGTGTGGGTCCCGGACGTTACTGTCTCTAGCGCACCATACCTTTTGGTCGCACCTCCCTGATTTGAACACGATAACGTTGCTCAATTTGTCTGTCGTTTAGTCAAGTTGTTGGGTCCCACATGTCAGCCTCTCATTAGAAGAATCATGTGTATGATGGAATTTTTTTCTTTTGCTCGCGCTACCCTGTTCTGAACTTGATAGCATTTATCAATGCATCTGTCGTTTAATCAGGCTGTTGGGTCTCACATGTTGTCCTCTCATTATAAAAATGTGCATGATGGATTTTTTCTTGGTTCATGCCTCCCTGATGTGAACTCGATAATGTTGCTCGTTGCATTTGTCGTTTAGTCACATTGTTGGGTCCCCCATGTCAGCCTCTCATTAGAAGAATTGTGTGTATGATGGATTTTTTTCCTTTGCTCGCACTACCATGTTCTGAACTTGATAGTGTTGCTCGATGCATCTACTATTTAATCATGCTGCTAGGCCCCAAATGTCATCCTCTCATTAGAACAATCATGAGTATGATGGAATTTTTTCCCTCGGCCGCACCTCCGCTTTCTAAACTTGATAGCATTGCTCGCTGCATTAGCCATTTATTCAGGCTAGTGGGTCCCCTATGTCAGCCTCTCACTAGAAGAATCGTTTGTATGATAGAATATTTTTTCTTCTCTATCGCTACCCTGTTTTGAACTAGATAGCGTTGCTCGAAAAATCAGCCATTTGGTCACGCAACTAGGTCCCACATGTCATCCTCTCGTTAGAAGGATCGGTTGTATGATTGACTTTTTTTTCTTCACTCGCGTCTCCATGTTTCAAACTTGATAATGTTACTCGCTACATCAGCCATTTTTTCAAGCTGTAGGTTCCCCCATGTCAGCCTCTCATTAGAAGAAACGTGTGCATGCTGGTCTTTTTTCTCGCTCACGCCTCCCTAATTTGAACTTGGCAACGTTGCTCGATGCAGCACCTGTATAAGGTCGTGCTACTGGGTCCCACATGTCGGTCTCTCTGTAAATGAAACATGTGTATGCTGGACTTTTTTTTGGTCGTATCTGCTATTTTGGCCTTAGAAACATTACTCAATGCGGCAGTCGTGTATGATATTATTGCTAGGGCCCCCGTCTCAGCCTCTCTGCTATGTTTTGACTTGTGGGTCACCAATGTAGTCTTGTATGTTCTAACTAGTGGGTCCCTGATGCCAGCCTCTCTATACAAGTATTGAACCTTTCTTTCAAACCCGACCATTAAACTCGAGGAAAGCTACAGGCTGATGGGTCCGCAATGTCAGCCTCTCTATAATATGATATTACTAGAATAAAAAATGTAAATCCAAGATACATATATGTATGCATAGGGGATTCAAACTCAATAGCTTCAAATCAAATAGACGTAAACTGGGTGCTTTGCCAATACACCAAAGATATTTATAGAAGATATATCATTAAACCTGTATTAGTACTACAACTTATGTATCAGTCTTCTAAAAAATATTTTGTGTGCCTATATTTATCTCTTTTAAAATATAAAATGGCTGCGCTCAGGCATCTCAATTTATAAAATGCCACATAGTAGAGTAATTTCTTTAAAACATGGGCAGACAAAGTTTTTATTTTGAGAGGTAGGGCAATGCCCAAAAGACCGAATTAAAAAGAGTTTGGATATCTACATGGGTTGCTCTTCATGGGTTATATTATATAGGCTATTCTCCATGGGGATCCTTTCACAAATCCCATTGGGATATGCTCAGTAGTCACCTGAACCCTAAAAGGCCGAACTAAAATGTTCATGTCTATGCTCCATGAGATCCTTTCCCAGATTTCTCTAGGTTACGATCAGTAGTCCCCCAGGTCCCTCTCATTATAAGAAACGTGTACATGTTAGACTTTTTCCTTGTTCGCGCCTCTCTATTTCGAACTTGGCAACTTTGCTTGATGCGGCAACTATCAACACCCGGATTTTTAATCCCAGATGCCTGTTATGTCATACATCCCAATCCTAGGATTACTATTTTTGCGAGACATAACAGATTGGATATCACAGTACATCATCCATTAAAAACCATAATAAGGTCTTACACGAATAAAGGATCTCATGATCCAGTCTTGATACAACAAGCAGCGAAATAAATAATTAAGCATAGTGGTGGGGTCCATCTTCAGTGGCACAGGCAATGCTGACGATGGAAGATAGTCCTAGTTATCATAGTTGTCCTGCTGTCCTTCATCTTGGTAGTCTCCTTCATAGTCTGGCCATAGGAATAGCCATGAGTACTCTTTAAGTACTCACAAACTATCACTACCAAGTAAGGCAGTTCTAGTAGGAGTGCTAACTCTAAGTTTATTTGTAAAGTTAAGTTTGAAACCTAAGCTGAGTTCAGAAACAAAGGAAGATAAAATAAAGTTCTAGAATCACTTAAGTTGGTAAGCTAGTGTCATAACCACTACTCTGTTATGGTCAAGTAAAAATTCATCATTGATATCATAAGTCATTTTGAAAACATCTGACAACGGAATAGTATGGCTGCTCCAACTGTCCATAACCGCGGACGCGGCTATTCGAATAGTTTGACACTCTGCAGAGGTGGTACACTTTCACCACAAGATTCGATACATCTGTCAGGGATAACCCTGAATCATCATACTTAGTATGCAGATAATCAAACATAACCTTTCCTTTACACACCCTAGTATAAGCACCTCTCCTATGAGTATGGCCTCCTAACCATGACCATCTGTCATCTTGGGTACTGCATAGGTGGACAACATTGAGAGGTAGCCTCAGCTCAAACCTCTCCCGCGAGGGAACTAATACTAATGCATATAAACTTCTGGCTAAGCCTTACCCAATTCGGGTATTGTGGTTGTACGGCGTAAAATTGGAACAGTATCGCATCCGAACCCAACCATCAGTTTTGTAAAAGGGTTAAGGCTCATGCCTCAACATTTTCATCATTAGAAACCATTTGTGTTTATCAACACAAGTCAAAACATTTCAATAGAATGACTCATCATTCCAAGGTTTTCATAATTCATTTTCACCAAGTACTCCCATCTAAGTGACTCAAGTTTTGATTTAGCACTAAGCTACTAAGTTAAGAGTGTTCACTAATAGGGGATGCTAAGATCAATCTCATGCCATAGAATTACATCTAAGGTTATCTAGATAGGTCAAGTTTTATACTTTTTATGCTACCTTCAAACAAATAAAGAACTTTAATAAAGTAAAGAAGGTAAAAGCTTGGAGATAAAACTTGGGGTAGGTAAATAGTCAAAGTGGTATAACCAAAGCATGCCTAATGCACCTTGCTTAGGTTATCTAGTTTAATCCTAGCTTGCTAACAATAGCTTGTTCAGTTTACTTGAAGTATTAGGCTTGCCTTGGTTGGTGCAGTGGTTGAAGTTTTCTTCCTCCTCTAGATAGAACTCCTCCTCCTCGAAAGTTTGGTCGGTACTATCGTCTGTAAATACATACGGGATACACAATCACTAAACAATACTTAACTAGTCTACTTAGCACACTAAGGCACACATTTGATGATCTATTATCATCACAAGGTTTAATTCACTAGCTTCATTCTTTTTATTTGAGAAAAGTAATTTCTACTCATTGAAATTAACTAATATTTAATATTCTTCAATTAAAATATGGGATCATATGGGCACATGTCATCACCACATATTATAACATATGGGAATGTGATATAAAGGTTGGATCACATTTTAATAAGTTTAAGTTTAATATTTAACGATTTAAAGTGACTAGAAATGCCTATATAGCATTAATTTGGTACTAGTCCAAAGTCACTACATGTAAACCTTAATATTATTACATATTCATATAGGTATGGTTAAATGTGCCTTTTGAGAGTTGGAATCAACTCAAAAGCTATTATGGTTGATTTTATAAAAATATTTGAATGTGCAAATGCTTCTGTCTTGTTATTTTTACTAGGAGATATCTCTAAATCTAAAAGATTTAAATCCAACGGGCTTGGATAGATCTTTTCAGAAGCTTCCAACAAAATTGGAATCACTCAATTTGGACTTGCACAACTCTCTGAATTGATTTTTGAACTAAGGGACATAATTGAATTTAAACTTAAATAGAAAAACCTATATTTGAATTAACTGGGTTGCGCAGGAAAGGAAATGGGCCGGCGCAGTGACGCTCAGCGGCGCAGAGGGCGGCTGACAGGTTGGTCCTGCTTGTCAGCGAGACTTAAAACCCGAAACGGTATCAAGCGATCTGGGCCACACGATTAGAACGTAGATCAACGGCTCATAGTCGTCGTTGACGACGAACTCGTCGCCGGCGAGACCGAACCCTAAACGGCGGTGCTCGACGCGGCTCCCGGCGACTGTGGGTCGCGCGGTGGTGCACGGCCATGTCTGCAGGGTTGCTGGGGTCGAGGCGGAGCGGCGTGCGCGGCATGGGGTCAAGACGCGGTCTGTTGCGTGCTGGCGGCAATCGCGCTCTAGTGCGCTCTGGCGCGCTCTGGCTTGCTCGTAGAGAGAAAGGGTGGCGCTACTGGGGAGTGGTCCAAGGGCTGGGGTGCTTGAGGGGTGGACCGTGAGCGGCGGTACGGTTGGGCGGAGCTAGTGGGCACGCTGGTTTGGCGCGGCGCGGTCCCTGGCATGCTGTCCGTGTCTCGCCGGCGATGACCTCAAATGGGCGGCGCTGCACTAGGCTGCGGCTAAGGGGGAAGCTAGTTGGGGACTTGGTTGGACTCAGGGGGACAGGAGAGAGTAGAGAGGGTGCAATGGGGGACAATGGCTTAACTAGAAACAGTAATAGTTAGGCAGTTTGATCTCTGTCTGCCACCTGTTCGATCAAATGGCCGCAAGAACAAAATGTTTGAATTTTGAGCTGATTTTTGGTGGAGTGATGTAACTTATGCTCAAGATTCTAGGTGTGCTTGTGTTTTTGAAATGGAGTTCATTTGAGTGGTTTTTGAATAAGTGTGATCTATACATATGAACTACATTCAATTTTGAATTGTCATTTGAATTCAATGTTTGAAAGTTTTTGGGATGAAACAAAGTGGGCCTTGGTACATCACTAGTTGTACTAGCAAGGGGTGCAGAGAACCACAATTGTTTCTGTTAAGATTTCAGTTCTAGGAATATCCAAAGTAGGCTAGGTGATTAAAATGGCAAAAGTGACCATTTGCTTATTTTATTCTTTTTGATTTGTTTTTCTTTGGGATTTGCTTGGGGTGATCTAGATGATATTTAATTCACCTTAGAATCATTTTACAACCAATGGATCACTCAAACATGGCAATTCAAAACAACTCCTAATTTAAATGCACACACATATGAATGCTTGATGATTTTAAATGGAAAAGTTTTTGTTAACCCTAAATTGGGTAGATTTGATCTTGATTAACCTTGGATTAAGTTTTGGGATGTTACAAACCTTCCCTCCTTAAACAAAATCCCGTCCTAAGATTTAGGAAAGAAAACTAGGAACTAAAGAGATCTGGGAACTCCGTCCTAATGTAATCTTCCTGCTCCCAAGTGGCTTCTTCTTCGATATGGTTGCTCCATTGAATCTTGAGAAATTTGATACTCCGGGTCCTGGTGGTTCTGTAAGCTTCATCCAAGATACGGATGGGCACTTCACGATACGTCAGATCCTTGTTGATATCAACGGCTCGGTGATCGATATTCTTGAAAACTTCAGTCTTCTCCGGCACTTCTAGGCATTTGCGCAGTAACGAGATATGGAACACATTGTGGATGGCTGACATCTCTTGTGGTAGTTCCAGTTGATACGATACTCTCCTCAAAGATTCGGAATCTTGAAAGGCCCGATATATCTAGGGGCTAACTTTCCTTTCAGACTAAAGCGTTGGGTTCCCTTCAGTGGTGAAACCTTAAGATACACAAAATCTCCGACATTGAGAGTCAGGTCTCTCCTTCTCTTGTCAGCATAACTCTTTTGTCTGGATTGGGCGGTCTTGAGGTGCTCACGGACTTTTGAACCTTTTCTTTGGCTTCTCGGAGAATACTGGGTCCAAAAATCTGACTCTCTCCGACTTGCGACCAATTCAAAGGGGTACAACACTTTCTTCTATACAGGAACTCAAATGGTGCCATTTGCAAACTGGCTTGGTAGCTGTATGAGAATTCTGCGAAAGGCAGGCAGTCTTCCCATTTTGATCCATACTCCAAAACACAAGCTCTCAACATATCTTCTAAGATTTGGTTGACTCTTTCCATCTGTCCATCAGTTTGCGGGTGATAAGCGGTGCTGAAATTCAACTTGGTTCCCAATGCTTCTTGGACTTTCTGCCAAAATCTCGAGGTAAATTGGGTTCCTCGATCTGATACTATGGTCTTGGGGGTTCCATGTAGACTAACAATTCTAGCAATGTACAACTCTGCTGGCTTCGAACTCTGATAGGTAGTCTTGACAGGTATAAAATGAGCTACCTTGGATAGTCTATCCACGATGACCCAGATTGAGTCATTTCCCCTACTAGAAGTAGGCAAACCGGTGATAAAGTCCATTCTGACATAATCCCATTTCCATTCCGGAATCTGCAATGGTTGCAACAGTCCTGTGGGTCTTTGATGCTCTGCTTTGACTCTTTGACAGATGTCACACTTGGCGATGTAGCTTCCGATTTGTCTCCTTCATCTTGTGCCACCAAAATTTCTCTTTCAAATCTTGATACATCTTTGTTCCTCCAGGGTGGATAGAATAAAGAGTATCATGAGCTTCCTGCATGATAACTTGCTTCAGCTCCAAATCTGCTGGCACACAGATATAGCCTTTGTACCACAGAACTCCTTCTTCATCTTCGGTGAATCCAGGTACAATTCCCGTACCAATACGATGTTTGATTCCGTCGATACTTTCATTTCCCTTCTGATCTTCCTTGATTTGGCTAATCAAAGTGGGTTGAAGTTCAATGCTCCCTAGAAATCCTTTGCTAACTAGCTCAGTTCTAAACTGCTCCAACTCCTCATGCGAAATTGGTTGCTTCTCCTTGATCATGGTGTTTAGCCTACACGGCAATCTGCTAAGAGCATCTGCTACCACATTGGCTTTGCCGGGGTGATAGTGAATGTCAAGGTCATAATCCTTGATTAACTCTATCCATCTCCTTTGCCTCATATTCAGCTATTTCTGAGTGAAAATATACTTCTAGCTCTTGTGATCTGAGTAAATCTCACAGCGATTACCCATAAGATAATGACGCCATGTCTTCAATGCCAAAGCTACAGCTGCTAACTCAAGATCATGGGTCGGATAGTTCTGCTCATGCTGCTTCAGTTGCCGAGACAGATACGCGATGACTTTGCCTTCTTGCATCAATACACATCCGAGACCAATCTTGGATGCATCACAATACACATCAAACGGCTTCTTGATATCTGGCATGATCAATATTGGGGCTGAAATCAATCTCTTCTTCAATTCTTGGAAACTGGCTTCACATTTGTTGGTCCATTCAAACTACCTGTCCTTCTTCAACAATTGGGTCATGGGTCTGGCGTTGCTCGAGAATCCTTCAACGAACTTGTGGTAATATCCCGCTAATCCGAGAAATGCACGGACTTGGGTTTGAGTGGTTGGGGCTTCCCATGCTTCGACATTTCTAATTTTGGTGGGATCAACAGAGACTCCTCCGGCAGACACAATATGTCCTAGGAATCCTACTTCTTTCAGCCAAAACTCACATTGCTGAACTTGGCATATAACCGATGCTCTCTCAGGGTTTCTAGGATGATTCTCAGATATTGCTCATGCTCTTCTTCTAAATTGGAGTAGATAAGGATATCGTCGATAAACACAACAACAAACTTATCTAGGAAATTCATAAAGATCTTATTCATGAGATTCATTAAATAAGCAGGGGCATTGGTTAATCCAAAAGACATAATAGTATCCTGGTATAAACCATAACGAGTAGTAAAGGCAGTCTTCGAAATATCTCTTGCATGAATCTTAAGTTGGTGATAACCAGTCCTAAGATCAACCTTTGAGAATACCTGGGCACCAGTCAACTGATCAAATAGATCCTCTATCTTTGGCAAAGGGTACTTGTTTTTGATGGTGACGATATTCAGCTTTCTGTAATATGTGCACAAACGGTTGCCTCCATATTTCTTGTTGACGAATAACACTGGTGATCTCCATGGCGATGCGCTTGGTTGAATCAAGCTTGTTACTAAAATAGCATCCAACTGCTTCTTCAACTCTACTAACTCTGAGGGGTTCATGCTATAGGGTCTCTGGGCTATGGGTCCGGTTCTGGGGATTAGTTCAATAATGAACTCAATATCCCTATCTGGGGGCATACCGGGCAATTCATCTGGGAATACGTCGGGGTATTCACATACTACTCTGACTTGGTCTATGGTGGGTAGGGCTAGACTCTTGTTGCACTTGAATTGACGAGGTAAGATTTCAGATACATGCTCTACTGTTACTCCAGAGCTACTGGTCATGGTGATGGCTTTCTTAGCACAGTCTATTAGTGCTTTATGCTTTGACATCCAATCCATACCTAGTACTACTTTCAATCCTTTGGTTCCCAGTACTATTAGATTAGCATAAAAATCTATCCCATGTATTCTGATAGGCACAACTTTGCAAATTTTTCTAGCTTTTGTAGTGGAACCGGGGATTTGAACTATCCTGACATGCTTCAAGTTGGTTGGGTGGATCTTACTAGTGCATGCAAATTCTTCGGTGACAAATGAATGCGATGCTCCGGAATCAAACAACACCCTTAAACCGTGTTGACATAAAACATACCCAGCACTACATCTGGCGCTTCTTGGGCTTCTTCGGCGTTCATGTGGAAGAGACGGCCGTTGCGGTTGTGAGGGTTCCCTGGGGCAAATCTTCTTCCTGGTTGAACACGACGCTGCTGTTGAGCTAGGGCATTCACATTGGTAGTGGCAGCAGTCTTCTTGGGGCACTCATTGGAATAGTGACCCTTCACTCCACACTCGAAACAGGTGATCTGAGACTTGTCTTTAGCTGCGACGGGCACATCATTGCTTCCAGTTCTGGGTGCAGTGTTGTTGTTGTTGTGGCTCTTGGGAGGTGCACAGTTGAAATTGCTGGTGTTGCCGGGGTTGTTGTTGTTTCCTCCGGACTTCACATTGCCCCCGCTACGGTTGGGGTAGCTTGGGCGGGACATTGGGGTTCGGTTGTTCCTTGGTGCATACCCTGCAGACGGGTTGGGATGGTACTTCTGGTGACTTTTTGATCCAGCTTGGTGCATCATACGACGTTTGCGGTTGTCGTTTGCCTAGTTGATCTTCCCTTCCATCTGAATGGCAGAGTCGACTAGCTTTTCAAGATCCTCGAAGCGGATGTTGACGAGGACAGTCTGCATCTCATCATGCAGTCCGTTCAGGAATCTCTCCTTCTTCTTTGCCTCCGTGTTGATCTCATCAGGTGCATACCTGGCAAGTGATAGGAATTTGTCACGGTACTCCACCACAGTCATTCTGCCTTGCTTCAACTCTCTGAATTCATCCCTCATTCTGGTGACTAGGCCCTGCGGCACGTGGGTGCGGCTGAACTTGATTTTGAAGGCTTCCCATGTCATCACTTGACCATGGTTCATCAGGCGGATGCTGTTCCACCAGGCTCTTGCGTCTCCTGCCAAGTAGTGGGTGGCAAAGAGAACTTTCTCCTTGTCATCAACTCTAGCTACTTCCAAATTGTTCTCCATTGTCTGCAACCAGTCATCAGCATCTAATGCGTTCTCCGAAGTGTGAAAGATTGGGGGATTGGTATTCTGGAAGTTTTTCAGCTTGGATCCTTGATGATCCTGATTTCCATGCCCTTTGTTGTTTTGGGCCATCTGGGCGATCTGCTGCAGTGTTGCTAAGTTGGTTTGGCGCTCTGCCCTACTTCCTTCACGGTTTGCAACTAACATTTGCATAATCTGCAGCATTGGGTCTTGCAATGAGGTACTCCCTCCGGGGTTTCCACGAGTCATCTGAAGATTGAGATATATAAAGGGGTAAGAGGGAAAGTTCTAAGGTTCATGGTTTTGGTTTCAAAGCTAAAACTTTGAGTTTGACTCAGGTTTTGCAACTAACTTCTTTTCATTCATTCAAGCAAAGCACACAATACAAACACACACCACACATCAAAGGAAATCAGATGGTTTTAAGAACCATTCTGCAAGCTACTATACAATGGGACCGATACATCTCATGCTACGACAGTGCTCTAGTGCATCTACTCATCATCGATGAAGTCGGAGTCGTCATCATCGGTGTGGAAGTCCATGGCATCTTCCTCCAGAAAATCATCATCATTGCTGAGGTAAGAATCCATATCTCCCTGGATGTCTTCACCTTCCTCTTCTTCCTCCTTTGCTGCAAGTTGAGCTTCTTACTCCTTGATGGTATTCTCGAGGTCGGCCACCTTCTTGCGAAGACGGGCGATGGTGCGATCCTTCTTTTCGTGCTGGCGGCAAAGAGACTGGCGGTCCATGACAAACAGTGAGAAAGTCTGGGCCTTCTGGGTGGCAATGGCAAGGTTGTGGTTGGCGAACTCCCTACCATTGTCCAATTCCTTCTAGTGGTTATACAGCAGGAAGTCAAGGTTCTCCACTTGACGCTTCAACTCCGGGTGACTTGGCATCTCCATTGACATTCCCATGAAGTCACGCCTTGCATAGTGAACAAAGTGGGTTCCTTGGATTTGGTTGACACTGAGGGCACATAGACGTGCGAGACCTTCATGCATTGCCCTGGCTAATCCATCTAGCCAGTTGTTCTCTCTTACAGAGAACTGAATACTCCCGGACGTTGGTGCTTCTATACTTCCTCGAAGATCAGCGGTGACTAGCCATTGTAAGTCTCCTCCTGGGGGTCCAGGAAGTTGAGCTCCAAGAAACTCCGGGTGTGGGCGTCCCAAGAGCTCAGACAGTGAATCTAGATCCCTCTCGAAGATCAGTTGGCCTCCGTTGCCCAACTGGTAAAACTTGCTGAACTGAGTCTCCATCTACAAGAATTAAGGATGAGGAAGTTAGTGAAGTGATCAAGTGTATCAATTTTTTTATGTAGTAATGTAAGAATTGGAGGAACATGAATATTTGAGAAAGAATGAATTCCCAAGGATAAGAGAGGAAATAGTTTTTCATAAATACTTACTTTGGTTTTGAAATTAATTTTTTGTTCGGACGTCCATTCTAACTAGGGTCTCCTATCATCGGGATGGCTCTGATACCAATTTGTCAACACCCGGATTTTTAATCCCAGATGCTTGTTATGCATACATCGCAATCCCAGGATTACCATTTTTGCGGGACATAACAGATTGGATATCATAGTACGTCATCCATTACAAACCATAATAAGGTCTTACACGAATAAAGGATCTCATGATCCAGTCTTAATACAACAAGCAGTGGAATAAATAATAAGCGTAGGGGTGGGGTCCATCTTCAGTGGCACAGGCAATGCTGACGATGGAAGATAGTCCTAGTTATCATAGCCGTCCTGTTGTCCTTCATCTTGGTAGTCTCCTTCATAGTCTGGCCATAGGAATAGCCAGGGACAAAAGCCATGAGTACTCTTTAAGTACTCGCAAACTATCACTATCAAGTAAGGTAGTTCTAGTAGGAGTGCTAACTCTAAGTTTATTTGTAAAGTTAAGTTTGAAACATAAGCTGAGTTCAGAAACAAAGAAAGATAAAATAAAGTTCTAGAATCACTTAAGTTGGTAGCTAGTGTCATAACCACAACTCTATTGTGGTCAAGTCAAAATTCATCATTTATATCATAAGTCATTTTGAAAACATCTGACAACGGAACAGTATGGCCACTCCAACTGTCCATAACTGCGGAAGCGGCTATTCGAATAGTTTGACACTCTGTAGAGGTGGTACACTTTCACCACAAGATTCGATACATCTGACAGGGATAACCCTGAATCATCATACTTAGTATGCAGATAATCAAACATAACCTTTCCTTTACACACCCTAGTATAAGCACCTCTCCTATGAGTATGGCCTCCCAACCATGACCATCTGTCATCTTGGGCACTGCATAGGTGGACAACATTGAGAGGTAGCCTCAGCTCAAACCTCTCCCGCGAGGGAACTAATACTAATGCATATAAACTTCTGGCTAAGCCTTACCCAATTCAGGTATTGTGGTTGTACGGCGTAAAATTGGAATGGTATCGCATCCGAACCCAACCATCTGTTTTGTAAAAGGGTTAAGGCTCATGCCTCAACATTTTCATCATTAGAAACCATTTGTGTTTCTCAACACAAGTCAAAACATTTCAATAGAATGACTCATCATTCCAAGGTTTTCATAATTCATTTTCACCAAGTACTCCCATCTAAGTGACTCAAGTTTTGATTTAGCACTAAGCTACTAAGTTAAGAGTGTTCACTAATAGGGGATGCTAAGATCAATCTCATGCCATAGAATGACATCTAAGGTTATCTAGATAGGTCAAGTTTTATACTTTTTATGCTACCTTCAAACAAGTAAAGAACTTTAATAAAGTAAAGAAGGTAAAAGCTTGGAGATAAAACTTGGGGTAGGTAAATAGTCAAAGTGGTATAACCAAAGCATGCCTAATGCACCTTGCTTAGGTTATCTAGTTTAATCCTAGCTTGCTAACAATAGCTTGCTCAGTTTACTTGAAGTGTTAGGCTTGCCTTGGTTGGTGCAGTGGTTGAAGTTTTCTTCCTCCTCCTCTTGATAGAACTCCTCCTCCTCGAAAGCTTGGTCGGTACTATCGTCTATAAATACATACGGGATACACAATCACTAAACAATACTTAACTAGTCTACTTAGCACACTAAGGCACACATTTGATGATCTATTATCATCACAAGCATCACAAGGTTTAATTCACTAGCTTCATTCTTTTTATTTGAGAAAAGTAATTTCTACTCATTGAAATTAACTAAGATTTAATATTCTTCAATTAAAATATGGGATCATATGGGCACATGTCATCACCACATATTATAACATATGGGAATGTGATATAAAGATTGGATCACATTTTAATAAGTTTAAGTTTAATATTATTTAAAGTGACTAGAAATGCCTATATAGCATTAATTTGGTACTAGTCCAAAGTCACTGCATGTAAACCTTAATATTATTTTATATTCAGATAGGTATGGTTAAATGTGATTTTTGAGAGTTGGAATCAACTCAAAAGCTATTATGGTTGATGTTATAAAAATGTTTGAACGTGCAAATGCTTGTGTCTTGTTATTTTTACTAGGAGAGATCTCTAACTCTAAAAGAATTAAATCCAACGGGCTTGGATAGATCTTTTCAGAAGCTTTCCAACAAAATTGGAATCACTCAATTTGGACTTGCACAACTCTCTGAATTGAATTTTTGAACTAAGGGATGGAATTGAATTTAAACTTAAATAGAAAAACCTATATTTGAATTAACTGGGTTGCGCGGGAAAGGAAATGGGCCGGCGCAGTGACGCTCAGCGGCGCAGAGGGCGGCTGACAGGTTGTTTCTGCTTGTCAGCGAGACTTAAAACCCGAAACGGTATCAAGCGATCTGGGCCACACGATTAGAACACAGATCAACGGCTCACCGTCGTCGTTGCCGACGAACTCGTCGCCGGCGAGACCGAACCCTAAACGGCGGTGCTCGACGCGGCTCCCGGCGACTGTGGGTCGCGCGGCGGTGCACGACCATGTCTGGAGGGTTGCTGGGGTCGAGGCGGAGCGGCGTGCGCGGCATGGGGTCAAGACGCGGTCTGTTGCGTGCTGGCGGCAATCACGTTCTAGTGCGCTCTAGCGCGCTCTGGCTTGCTCGTAGAGAGAAAGGGCGGCGCTACTGGGGAGTGGTTCAGGGGCTGGGGTTGATCGAGGGGTGGACCGTGGACGGTGGTAGGGTTGAGCGGAGCTAGTGGGCACGCTGGTTTGGCGCGGCGCGGTCCCTGGCGTGCTGTCCGCGTCTGACCGACGATGACCTCAAACGGGTGGCGCTGCACTGGTGCTGCGACTAAGGGGGAAGCTGGTTGGGGACTTGGTTGTACTCAGGGGGGACAGGAGAGAGTAGAGAGGGTGCAATGGGGGACAATGGCTTAACTAGAAATAGTAATAGTTAGGCAGATTGATCTCTGTCTGCCACCTGTTCGATCAAATGGCCGCAAGAACAAAATGTTTGAATTTTAAGCTGATTTTTGGTGGAGTGATATAACTTATGCTTAAGCTTCTAGGTGTGCTTGGGTTTTTGAAATGGAGTTCATTTGAGTGGTTTTCGAATAAGTGTGATCTATACATATGAACTACATTCAATTTTGAATTGTCATTTAAATTCAGTGTTTGAAAGTTTTTGGGATGAAACAAAGTGGGCCTTGGTACATCACTACTTATACTAGCAAGGGGTGTAAAGAACCACAATTATTTATGTTAATATTTGAGTTCTAGGAATAGCCAAAGTAGGCTAGGTGATTAAAATGGCAAAAGTGACCATTTGCTTATTTTATTCTTTTTGATTTGTTTTTCTTTGGGATTTGCTTGGGGATAATCTAGATGATGTTTAATTCACCTTAGAATCATTTTACAACCAATGGATCACTCAAACATGGCAATTCAAAACAACTCCTAATTTAAATGCATACACATATGAACGCTTAATGATTTTAAATGGAATTTTTTTTGTTAACCCTAAATTGGGTAGATTTGATCTTGATTAACCTTGGATTAAGTTTTGGGATGTTACAGCAACCGAGTGTGTTCTTGCTGCTAGGGCCCATATGTCAGCCTACCTAGTATGTTTTGGCGTGTGCGTCCATGATGCCAGCCTATCTGTACAAGAACTTAACTTTTTTTTTCAAACCCGCTCATTAAACTCGAGGGACGCTGCAGGCTGGTCGGTCTGCGATATTAGCCTCTCCGTAAAGCAATACTGCTACATGAAAATTATAAACCCAAATAAATATATGTCAAGCACACAGGATTCAAACTCAAAATCTCAACAAATATAAACTGTATGCGTTGCCACTACACTAAAGAAATCAGCTGAAAAACAACATTAAAAACTTTATAGTACTTATAACTTATGTATTAGTGTTCTTAAAAATATTTTGTGTATCCTTTTTATCTCTCGTAAAATAAAAGGACAGTGCTACTAGTATATCAATTTATAAAATGCCAGGGAGAGTTTTTTTAGAGGTAGGGGCAATGCCAAAAAGACTAGATTAAAAGGTTTTTGGGCTATGGTCTATGGGCTCCTATCTCAAATTTCATTGGGTTGTGGCTCGGCCAGATTCAAACAGACCTCACCGATAAAGGAAAAAAGCGACAATTCATTTGACAGATATTCATGTAAAAATATCTAAAGAACTAGGGCACACAGCGCGTGCGGCAAAATAGGGCTAGTATCTAATGACCTCACTTTGTGAAATCACGTTGTATCTTTATCCTCTCATCTCTGTCCAAAACACACCCAACGGTTACGATGACACGCAGGAAAAATCTCTAGTGCAAGCAGCCAAGCAGCAATGACAGAACTTTTAATAAATTCAGTAGCATTTAAAAGATTAAGTAGTATAGAATAAGATATATAAAATATCGACAGATTCCTAATTCATATTCAGCAGCACTTGACCAATTCAATAGCATTTCAAAGTGAGTGATTCAGCAATACAGACACTGAAATTCAATAGTAATATAGATAGAGTCAGTTCTTGTTTCAGCTCTAAAAAACATGTCACACAATCAGTTTGCCCTTTTCTCCCAACACACTCGGTCATTGGAACATAACATTGTCATTATATTTGGTCATATAGGGAATCGTCATACATATACATATATATCATATTAGTACGTACTAGTTAGCTCCAATCCAGCAAAAAGTACAGTTTACCACCCACATATGATCAGTGGAGATAAGACAACCACACAATTAATTACAATACCATGCGACCAAAGAGTTAGACAGTTAGGAACTTCATGAATAGCATGTAGTATTCAGGGTAGCGAGATACATCGACCTTGACAATTTTTCCAATGGTAAGTTTGGATGCTTTCTGGAACTTGATCCACCTAGAAGTAGCCGCCAAGCGCCCATCAGTCCAGTTAATGGCGTAGCGTCCCTCAATTGCACTCCTTCACTCTGCATCTTGAAGACTATTGTGCCCTTTCGTCTGGCCTGGAGTTGCTTTGTGGCACTCTTAGGCAATTTCTGAGTCAAAGCAAGATGTAGACGCATAATTAATAAGATCAATGCACTAAATCATGTAAAACTTGAGAACACATTTAGAGCAGTTTATCTGTTGCCATATACCCACAAACATAATTCGGTGCGACCTTGTGATGACAGGTTATGAAGGAGCTTGTGTCGGTGCCTATGCTAGTGCTGGTGTAGGAACAGGGACTGGTGCAGGAGATGGTGCCGCTGCCTATGCTAGGGCTGGTGCTGGTGTAGGAGATGGTGTCGATGCAGTTAATTGTAAAGGGGCTGATGCAGGAGTCAGAACCGATATCGTCGCTAACAACTTGATGCTAGATTTCTTTTGAGGGGTAGGTAAGCTGACTGCAGAGATTGTAGAGGCATATGAGATATGTACAAGCAAACTATTCTCTTATACAACAGTTACTCACAAAAGAGTAGAATGAACAGTGAAGTAGCAATAAATGCGAGAATATTGACTTCCATAACATCTTTATTTTTTATTTTCACAATAACTGTAATCAGAGGATATGATAAGATCCAACTGTGATATACTCTTAGTTGGTATCCGAACGCATGCACACTATTCCCTCTTTTCATTTTATCAGGTTTACTAAAAAAATAGAAAAATCTTAAAAATTAGGCTCTACCTACTTTGGCATGCAACTAATAGCTGGTCTCATAAAACGCACTCACCAATCCTAAAGATTAGCATGCAACCAATCATCTGTAATCAACTGAACATCAACTACTAGTATTTCCTTCACTATCAGAAGACTAGCCTCAATGGAGGTATCATAGGTAGTATCATGCATGCCATGTTGGCAAAATTATGATGTGGCATGCTAATTAATGATTAAAGAGGTTGTGTTGGTATCATAGGTAGATACAGTATGATAGCACGTAAAACTAGAAAAACTAATCCCAAATGAATCTTGTAGATAATTTTACATTGAGATTCTACAAAACAATAAATAAACTAAGACTATGATACTACTAGATGATACTATCCATTGTGAAGATATATCATATACATGATAGTACTATATGATAGTCTCTCTGTTTCAAACTACTTCGCCGGCACGCTTATGTAGGTGGACTAGTACTCCCTTAATTTCATTTAAAAAATAGGATTTTTAAAATAGATAGTATAAAATGTGTACTACCGTATACCAAAATTTTTAATAATTTTTTAAATGAAACTAGCCCATCCAGTGCACGCGGAGTAATTTAAAAGAGAGGGAGTACTCTAGTCTAAATAATCGGACAGTTCACTTCCCCTTCCACCTTCATTGACTTTTGTGTGGCTATGCACGTTCACCCATAACGTCCCATCCTATCAACAATGCAGCCATGCTGCCGCAACCGGTCTTAAATGAAAACGAAAGAACACCATGTGCATCTTCTAGAAGCTCCAGCAAACTGGTCTCTCTCCGTCCGAGCTGGTAACTGAAGGCATCAAAATTCCTCCCACGTCTGCAACCATTTTTTCAAGAAGGCAGCTTCGGCTTCACGTTCCTCCTTCAGATTCGATTTTTTTACAAATATAACCGTCTGTAAATCTGCATCGTCAAAAATGCCCCTTGTTGACATCATTTGTCAAAAATGCTCTGGCGGGAAGTGGAAAAAGTGCCACGTGGTACCTCCCACCAGGGACTGTGGCGGCACAAACATTCCGCCTTGAAGACTGGCGGGAAGGGTATCCGCCTGTAGGAGTGACGGGAGGCGCGTTGGCTAATTAATCGGACCAATTAAATGCTAACTGAAACGTCCCGTTGTATTCCGGCGTGATATACTAGTACTCCCTCCGTCCCTTTTTACTCAGCGTTTTGGATGTATCACACGTACCTAGGTGAGGCATAGATGGCCTAATTCAAGTACGAGGTGGCCTAAAATACCACTGCTGTAGTCTCACGTGACCCCACTGTCCAAGAGAAGAGAATCCATGCAAGGATTAATTAGCAGCAGCCGCATGCATTGGCTCGTCCCCTCGTCTCCCCAGCAAATTAACTCGGCCGCTCGCTGCTGTCAGATGCGTTGGGAGCCGAACGTTTGGCGTGGGAGGGCAAATTAGGCAAAACAAAGCAAAATACTCCAGAGCGCAGAGTATATTGAAAAATCCATGAAAAACTAAAACGTATAGTAAAAAGGGACAGAGGGAGTAGTACTCACATAATTCATGCAATTAATGCGGCAGAAGGAAACAGTCAATTTCCGTTTGCATGGCAAGTTAACAGCGAAGTTAAATTGTCGCTCGGCGTCGCATGCATTGGCTAATTAATCGGGACAATTAAGCATTAATTGAATTGAATGAAACCAGCCCCAGCTCATCCCGCCACTGCCATAGGCGGTATGCTCTTCCCGCCGGTCCCTAGGACGGTATATTTGTGCCGCCACAGACGGGTTTTTTCCACTTTCCGCCGGAGCATTTTTGACACACACGGTTGACAGAGGTTATTTTTTACGATGCATATTTACAGGTGGGCATATTTGTAAAAAAAATTCAGATTCCCTTCCAGGTGTGATGTGTATCTATTCCTGGTTTGGATGTACCTCTCCCATTCCTCTACCTTGTACCCATACATCACTGCTTTCCATGACAGGACCTCACATATACCTTGCCGTTGCCGCCCGATGCGAGCTCGCTGGAGCTCTCGCCGTCTTTGAACAAGACTTGGAGCCATCCATGCGCAACATGTATGCAAATTCACATTCGTCGCCTGCCATGCCGCTGATGCTGCCGCCTGATGTGAGCTCGCCACAACCAATCAATTCTTACTTCGTAGTAATGCATTTCGTTAGCCAAACATTGTGTCGTTTGGAACCATGCACCTGTTTGGTATCTACATACATGTTGCGTCGTAATTTTTTTGAGTGTATTGATCAGGAATGATAGGTCGGTTGGTCTTCCGAAAGGAGTGGAGTAACCTCTACAATGTGTTGTACTACTTCAACATGTTTTCGTATACGTCGAACAATAATCAATCTCTCTCGGATATCTAGCAAAAAGTGATTAATATATTCCCCTCCGTCTTTTTTTAGATAACAGGCATTTCTGTGCCCAACTTTGAATTAACAAAGCCAATAACGGCAAAAGGATACAAAGTCCTGAACCCAGCTTACAAAACCAACACCACACCCACGCACACTACCAAATAAGCTACCACCGGGAGGGCAAACAACATGCTCGGCCATTACTAAGACTACGAAGACTCGAAGCAGAGCTGGACAGCAACAGTGTCGGGCCGGAGCTCCCCCAAGGGCGAGCCAACGAACACGCACACCGTCGACAGAACCCCTCCATCGCAGAAACACCACAGGAAGCCGACCACCACCGGGAACCGACCCACGTTGCCCATAGACCGAAAAGCAACACCAAGGTAGCTCAACACGGGAAGGGTAAGGGGAAAGCCTTGCCTAAGTTCGCCAAACGAAGATTCGCCTCCACCACAGGACCATCGGAGAGCCGCGTGCTATGAGCTCCTAGACGGTGTCTTCAAGAAGAGCACGACATCAGAGTTCCGCCACCGCCCGATCTGAGGGTCTTGGTTTTTCACCCGGAGGAAGCAGAGGGGTGGAGATTAGCCACACAACGCCTTTAGGAAGGGAACGGCGTCCGCGGACATCGCCGCCATGGCCTAGAGGTGCAAAGATTTCCCCTTGGCCAACTCAGCGTCTACTAAGCCTCCAAGGAGGCATCTTCAAGAAGATCACGACGCAAAGGCGCTGCTACAGCCCGAACCGAGATCTTGGGTTTTCACCCAGAGCACAAACCACGTCACGCGGCTCACCGGCACTATGTCATCCCTAGGACCATGGAAACCGGCCAGCACCGGAGCCCCTGGCACGCCCGCCAACCACAAGGATCCCCACCGACCGGGGCCGTCGCCCCGAAAACAAAGACGAGCCCACCAGAGAGACGAAGAAGACACCGGGAAACACCACCACAAGGACTCCGAAGACCGAAGAGACTCCGAAGGGAGCTCCTTTTCCAGATCGACGATCGGTGGTCCACCGGTGCCCTTGGATATGAGGTGGGGGATTGGGCTCAAAGGGGCCAAAAGCCCCTATGATACATTGCAAATGTATCTATAATTTTTGATGCTCCATGCTTGGTTTTATCCACTTTCTTGTGTTTTGTCCACACTTTGGAGTACTTTTCATATGATTTCTTGGACTAACCTATTAACAAGAACCATTGTGCCAGCTGCATGTTTTCTGCTGTTTTTGGTTTCAGGAAAGTCAAAAAATGAATATTCTCGGAATTGGGCGGGACAAAAGCCAAAGTGCCTATTTTTCCAGAAGACTCACGAAGCCAGAATACAAGACGGAGGAGGGCCAAGGGCTGGCCACACCACCCCTAGGCGCGGGCTGGGCCTGGCCGCGCCAGGGCATGGTGTGGTGGCCCCAGGCACCCCCTCGGTCTCCATGTTCGCCTATAAGAAGCCTTCTGACCTAAAAACTCCAGGGGGTTCGACGTTTTTCTACAAAAAGTTCCGCTGCACCGCCGCCACCGAAGGGGAGATTCGGGGAAGAGAAAGTCTCTGTTCCGGCACCCTGCCGGGACGGGGAAGTGCCCCCGGAGCCATCTCCATCGATCTTCACCATCATCTCCATCGACCATCCATATTTCCCCCATCTATGAGTGAGTAATCCCCCGCTGTAGGCTATGGGGATGGTAGGGATTGGATGAGATTGTTCATGTAATGGCATCAGATTGTTAGGGCATGGTGCCTAGTATCTTTTATTAGTGCTTTATGACTTTGTTGCGACTTGTTGTGCTTAATGCTTGCCACTAGGGCCCGAGTACCATGATTTTAGATCTGAACATGTTATTGATTCATTATGATAGTATTGTTTTTGCTCTTATCTACAAGTTGTATACACATGTTGTTGTCCGGAACCTATGGCCCTGAAGTGACAGAAATCGGGATAACCGGAAGGGAAAATCACATGTGTTCACGGAGTGTTAATGCTTTGCTCCGGTGCTCTATTAAAAGGAGCACCTTAATTGCCAGTAGTTCCCTAGAGGCCCCGCTGCAAACGGGCTGGCAGGACAAAAGATGGTGTGCAAGTTCTCATTGCGAGCATGTATGACTATATATGGAACACATGCCTAGGATTGTCTAGTACTTGGGTGCTTTATCTTATTTATCTGCAATTGCCTTATGTTCTGATTGCTATGTGAATTGTCTTGTCCATGCAACGCCCGTCCATCCATCCCTATGCCTACCGCACTCGAATCCCACTACTTACTGCTTTTGTTACTAATGTCCTTGCTTTGCTACTGCTGTTACTTTACTATTCCTACTACAAAACTGTTGCTACTGATAAACTATTGTGGGAAAGATTGTTTCCAGGTGCAGCTGAATTGACAACTCAGTTGTTAAGACTGATAAGTATTCTTTGGCTCCCCTTGTGTCGAATCAATCAATGGGTTTCACTTCCCATTGAATATATGAATAGATGTTTTCCACAAATGGAAGAGACTAGTGCCTTGCAGGATCTTATGGAAGAAGAAATTGATGAACCTGAAATCTCATTAGATGAAAAAGAGGAGGAGAGTGATGAACAAAAGGAGGAAGAATGGATTAGCTACCCATGCCTACCTTCTAATGAGAGTAACTCTTTATCCCTTACATTATTTGATTGTCCTCCATGCTTACTAAAGGAGGATGAATGTTATGTTCCTGAGGATTCTTTTGAAAATGTTTACGATAAAGCTCTAGTGCTTGTAGATCATGAAGAGCATGCTTTATGTGATAGTTATATTGTTGAGTTTCTTCATGAGGCTACTAAAAATTATTGTGAGAGAGGAAAATATGGATGTGGAAGTTTTCATGGTATTGGAACACCTCTCTATGTGCTGAAAGTTTTGAAGTTACTCTTGTTTTATCTTCCTATGCTTGTCACTTTGTTCTTTGTGAATTTATTTGCTTACATGATTCCTATGCATAGGAAGTGGGTTAGACTTAAATGTGTTTCAAATTTGCTTCTTGATGCTCTCTTTTACTTCAACTCATATTTCTTATAAGAGCATCCTCTCAAACTTTTATGCCTGAATATGATAATATGTCTATTATTCTTGGGAGACCTTTTCATAAATACTGCAGGAGCGGTTATTAATTGTAATCAAGGGAAGGTGACCTTCAATGAACACATTGTATATTTCCTCAAGAAGATTGAAAGGACTTATGGTTTGAATTCAATTGAACATTTTGAGGGCATTCAAGTTGGAGAAATATATTGTCCCATACGAAGAGAAAAATTTGAAACTATTATGATTGGGACTATTGCTATCAAGGTTGAGGTAACATAATCATTAGTGGGATACAAAGTTTTGACTCATATGGAATTGTTGTGGTAACAAGACCTGATCAACCTTGTTAACTAAAGGATTTCATTGAACAAAACAATGGTTTCACTATGATTATTTCTGTTTACTTCTATTCTATCCATTCTAGTTTTTGCCTATGCCTAACTTAAAGGCATTAAAGAAAAATACTTATTGGGAGATAACCCAAAAGTTTTAGATGAGTCCTGGAAGTTATTACCTCAGTAATAACCGCTCCTTATCCTTTTTATTTGCTTTTTGTGCCAAGGATAACCTCTAATGAGAAAGAAGTAATGATTGGGAAAGTTGCTGTCCCGAAACAGATTTCTGTGCTTCACCGTAAAAATTCGTGAGAGAGCTCTGTATGTCGGATTGAGCTGTAATTTTTTTCTTCTGCCCCAGGTTGTTATCTAACTTTCGTTAGTTCAACATGTTTTTATTTGAGCAACAGAAGATCTTCGAAAAAATCGTCTTTACCTGCTGGTCTGTTTTGACAGATTTCTGCCATTTTCTGCATTTGCTTCTTGTTAGTTCCTTCTTGAGTTCTTTTGGGGAATCGGCTTTTTGAGGGAAGTGCTACAGTAGCTAGTGTTCTAATGGAAGTTTATTTGATGTTAGAACTGAACCTTGAGACTTATTTATCTTGAGTGCACTAATGTTGCTAATAAAGATTGTGTGAAGTTTTGTATGAAGGAAAAATTTCAGGTGTATGGAAGGAATGAGTAATGAGATGATGGATGGACTAAAGCTCAAGCTTGGGGATGCCACGCGTGTCACCCCAAGAAATATCCAAGAAGTACAAGCGTCAAAGCTTGGGGATGCCCAAGGCATCCCCTTCTTCATCAATAAAAATCTCAGGTTTCTTTCAAACACTTCATTTTTATTGTTTCATGCACAGTTGTGTTGTTCTTGGAGCGTCTTCTTTTTCGTTTTCATTTTGGTTTTTAGTTTGCGTGGTTTGCTTAGTTTGCTGGGTTGGACCTCCTCTTTCATATATTGGTGTTCAAATGGTTTGGCTTGGTTTGGTTTGGAAAAGAGTAGGAAAGCTCATGCTTAAGTGTTAAAGAGAGCTTGTTTTTGACTGTGGCCTATGCTTTGTCATGCCATGCTTGATATTTTTGGCTTTATGCTTAGTATTCTTTGCTGTAGCATGACTTGTTATAAACAATTGAGATTGCTTAATGTGCCTTGGATGAATCATGCGTTGTTTTAGCATATTAAAGCATAGTATTGTGGTATTCTCCTTTGATGCTTTATTTTGGTTGACTTGGCACATGCTCACACCATGTTATGACTATCTCAAGTCACCTTAAGCCTTTATGATCCTTTAGTTTTCAACTTGTAGTATCACTTTATGCTTTGATCAATGATGTTTTGTCGCTCTGCATGATTATGGCCATTATTGCTCTCTCGTTTGTCGCTCCCTTACTATTGCTAGCCTTCACTTACACTAAGTGTTTTACTCATGTTTCCAACTCCCTAAACCGAATATTTCCAAAGTGTCCACCATACCTACCTATTAGCATCATTTGCTGCTCCCGTGCATATTCAATATGCCTTGTTTTCTTCCGAATAAAATGTTTGCTTGTTAAGAGAAAGTTAGTTAGTAAAGCTCTCACGAACTTGATGGCACACTTTATTTCCTGCACTTAATAAACCTGAACCATTGTGAACTCTCCATGAAAGTTATATGCTTGCTAATTATAGGCTGGGGATTAGCAGAACCGTGCTGTCACGGGGAACGCTTTCAACACTTGTAAATATATACCCAGTTGATACCTTGCTCTTTTGTTTGCGGATGTCGTCGGTGTGAAATAAAAGGGGAGCTTGTAAGTCCATGGAGTTATGTATGTGTGTTAGAGAAATGCCTGGGCCGCTGGTCTAATCCATGCTGACATGGTGGAAACCTGCAGCGTAACCATAATGATATCTATGAAGCATTCTTCTTATAAAAAAAGAGAGAGATAGCTATTGAGAAAAAGAAAAAAAAGAGTCTTATGAAAAGAGGAAAGAGAGAAAAAAGCACCATTTTCCCATGGCAAATAAGAAGATTGCTGAGATACTCATTGTCTGCTTGCCTTGTCATTTTGATATGGGGATTCTTCCGTATCATCGGGCAAGGGGTACCCTGTTGGCGGTTCTCAATGATACACACATACTTACGATGACAAGAACTTACCAGTAACTAAAGTTGAGTAGCATGAGGAGCGGCCCTCGTACTCAAGGGACTTGGGATTTTCAGTTTATAGTCTGTCAAGCATATAACTCAGATTGGACCTCACTTTCACCTTAACCACATTAAAGATGCTGATGATAGGGGCAATGAGAGCTCAAAGCTAATGAGTACCATACTTTCAGCATTTGGAAGCCTTTCAAACTATTCAAAACCTTTTCATTTCCTTGTTGAGTCTCCGCACATTCTATGAGCACTTTCTTGAGAGCATAGTGGCCATTCTTAGTTCTATGTGCATTGTCCCAAGACTAGTTGATTGATGCATAACTTGTTATTGCTTGTTTTAAACTATTATATCTAGTCACTCTTGTAAACTTTGAAGGTGTCCTATGCATTTATATTTGCTACTCTATGAGGGACAAGCTGATTACCACTATGCTATGTTTTCTTTACGTGAAACAAACAAATGTCTTGCAAAGCATTGTTATTCATGAATCTTTTGTTTGTGCCTTTTCATGTTGCAACATAGTTTCTTTGTCTTATTGCTAGAGCTTTGTCTTTCATGTTATGATTGAAGTACTATGATCCCAGCTTTGAATATTTTATGAATACTTTGATCAAGTCTTTGATGGTGCATGTCACCTCAAAAATTATTCTTTCTTTCTATCACTTACCTACTCAAGGACGAGCAGGAGTTAAGCTTGGGGATGTTGATACATTGCAAATGTATCTATAATTTTTGATGCTCCATGCTTGGTATTATCCACTTTCTTGTGTTTTGTCCAAACTTTGGAGTACTTTTCATATGATTTATTGGACTAACCTATTAACAAGAGCCACAGTGCCAGCTGCCTGTTTTCTGCTGTTTTTGGTTCCAGGAAAGTCAGAAAATGAATATTCTCGGAATTGGACGGGACAAAAGCCAAAGTGCCTATTTTTCCAGAAGACTCACAGAGCTAGAATATGAGACGGAGGAGGGCCAAGGTCTGGCCACACCACCCCTAGGCGCGGGCTGGGCCTGGCCGCGCCAGGGCATGGTGTGGTGGCCCCAGGCACCCCCTCGGTCTCCCTCTTCGCCTATAAGAAGCCTTCTGACCTAAAAACTCCAAGGGGTTCGACGTTTTTCCACAAAAAGTTCCGCTACGCCGCCGCCACCAAAGGGGAGATTCGGGGGATAGAAAGTCTCTGTTCCGGCACCCTGCCGGGACGGGGAAGTGCCCCCGGAGCCAATGCCATCGATCTTCACCATCATCTTCAGCGACCATCCATGTTTCCCCCATCTATGAGTGAGTAATCCCCCGCTGTAGGCTATGGGGATGGTAGGGATTGTATGAGATCGTTCATGTAATGGCATCAGATTGTTAGGGCATGGTGCCTAGTATCTTTTATTAGTGCTTTATGACTTTGTTGCGACTTGTTGTGCTTAATGCTTGTCACTAGGGCCCGAGTGCTATGATTTCAGATCTGAACATGTTACTGATTCATTATGATAGTATTGTTTTTGGTCTTATCTACAAGTTGTATACACACGTTGTTGTCTGGAACCTATGGCCCCGAAGTGACAGAAATCGGGATAACCGGAAGGGAAAGGCTTTGATGTGTGGATCACATGTGTTCACGGAGTGTTAATGCTTTGCTCTGGTGCTCTATTAAAAGGAGCACATTAATTGCCAGTAGTTCCCTAGGATACAAACGGGCTGGCAGGACAAAAGATGTTGTGCAAGTTCTCATTGCGAGCACGTATGACTATATATGGAACACATGCCTAGGATTGACTAGTACTTGGGTGCTTTATCTTATTTATCTGCAATTGACCTATGTTCTGATTGCTATGTGAATTGCTTGTCCATGCAATGCCCGTCCATCCATCCCTATGCCTACCGCACTCGAATCCCACTATTTACTGCTTTTGTTACTACTGTCCTTGCTTTGCTACTGCTGTTATTTTACTATTCCTACTACAAAACTGTTGCTACTGATAAACTGATGTGAGCAAGATTGTTTTCAGGTGCAGCTAAATTGACAACTCAGTTGTTAAGACTGATAAGTATTCTTTGGCTCCCCTTGTGTCGAATCAATAAATTGGGTTTCACTTCCCTCGAAAATACTGCGATACACCCCCTATACTTGTAGGTCATCACCTTGCTCCGGCCCGATTAAGGCAACACGTTGCCTGCGTTCACCCTCCCCACCAGGAGCCTGCAAGGATCCGTCAGCCACAGCCGACCGACGATGCCGCATGCCAGCCCGTCCCAAGCTCCCTGGCCCACGTGGGCCCGAGTCACGCCACAGGACGCCTGCCGCCATTCCGCCAAGCCCGCCGAGCCGCCATGCCCCCGGTTAGCGCCGCACCCACGGCACCAGCAGATGCCCGCGCCGCCACCACCGAAATGGGAGGGAGCAGGAGGCCCCACCGCCGCCGATGCCCCTAGGACTTCACCGGCGGCGCCCTCTAGCGGCGGCCAGACAGAGAGGAAGGGAAAGAGGGGCAGCTGCGGGAGGACCTAGTGTTCGCCCCTCCGTTCGCGAAGCAGAGAGGGCGAAGCGTTTTTTCCCTTTGGTTTGGTGATAGGAACCACCCTTCATGCTCCCTCCGTCTCAAAATAGATGTGGGACATTTGTCTAAATTCAAATATATCTAGAGGCTATTTAGTATATAAATTCATCTAAATTTTGACAAATTCGTGACATCTATTTTGGGATGAAAGGAGTAATATATACATAAAAGCATCTTGCCCTATTTTAGAACTGCAGTTTTTTGGGTTTTAGGGCACCGGTGCAAAATTTGCTTTCACAGATGCCGTAGTGTAGGGCTCGCCCGCTCCAATAGTTTCCCTAACATAGAGCACTAGAGAGACAAAGCTTGAAATTTAATTTCAAAAGTTTGTACAAACTTCAAATTAAACTTAGATTCGAAATATAGATAAACCAAACCGAATTCAACCCTCATTTGAGCCTAATCATCCTAGTCGAACGCACTGTTGTCATTGTCACTACCTCATCCTTCCCCTTCATCGACGGCCCGGCCTCCTCCTTCACCGTCGTTGACGGCCCCACCTCTCCTTTACCGTTGTCGATGGCCCGGCCCTGTCCCTCACTGCGAAGAAGATGTGCACCATCTCCACGAGCTCTGGGCAGGCGGCGGCTAAGCGGGCCACATAAATCTGGGTTGGCTGCTCTTCACGGATCTGTTGCTCTGCTAGTCGCCTCTCCTTCTCGTCCTCTACCGAGACGAACCGAATGTTTCCCAGCGCGAGGAACACCGCCTCCATCTTGTCGACCCTGTCAAGGAAGTTGAGGTGGTCACAATCGATGTCGAAGCGGAAGAAGACAAGGTCGTATGCACGTGTGGCCTCCTCCGGGTGCTTGAACGTCCCCATCCACTACCGGTCGGTGCAGTACGTAATTTCAACCGCGTACCGACCCGACGGCCGACGGCGGATGCCGCGGAATCGGGTCAAGCTTTGCAGGCGGCGGCGCGGCGGCACGCGGAAGCTAGGGCATCCAGGGAGGTGGCTCTTAGGCATGGCGAGGCGATGGGATGATGACCACCAGCGGCGGGATCTGGCAGTTGTGGAGGCATGTCAGCGGGATTGGAGTTGTGAATACGTGGGTGTGCTGGGGAATTAGGGATATTAAAACTGAGACAAAAAGGAGGTCTCTCACAATCTAAGTGACTTTGGCCATCGGATCACATGGTTAGAGCGTTTTTGGCCGTTTGATTCTTCTGGCCTAATGTCCCCGACCCGCTACTCTGGAACACAAATCGCACGCCTCTCGTTCGATCCCAAATAAACGGTCCGGGTAGAGCCACGTATGCCTCAACAAAACCAGCCGCCGCACCCCGCTGTCCCCGCACCCCATCCTCACGCACAACACTCCACCAGCCACCACAACCCTCCCAATCTCGACCCTAGGCAGAGGCGGGGCGACGCGGCCCTCTCTCTCTCTTCACAACGCCGCCGATGTGCCACCGATTCCGGCCGCCTCTACAGACAATTGCCTGCCCACCGGCCTGATATCGCCTAGGTATCCTATGCCGATTCCCCGCCTCGCTGTTGTTCTATGGCCCTGCGTGCGCCCTTGTAGCTAACCCTAGCTGCGCTCCGCGTCGTCGGCGTGGCTGTGTCTAGCCGTCAGTATCGACAGGTCAGCTCCTCGGATGGCCTCCCTACCAACTTGCGCCTTCTCGAGGACACTCGCGTTGCCTCTGTGCCCCTGCCCCGACTCCTCCTTTGCAGCTTCCCCGTGCACGCCATCTAGATCAAGTCTCCGAGGACGCCGAGGCCGGCGTCGGGGACCAGATTGATGGCCTCTTGTGCTTATGGAGGAACACCATGGAGAGTGAGAGGCTGCAAGAAGATACCCGAGCACATCCAGGTCCGTCATTGGAGCCTACCACCACTTTGCCCTCTAGCCGTGACGTCTTCATGCTGCGCTGGCGTCCGTGTCGTCTGTCCTTGCCTCCTCCGCTCTTCTCCACAGGTACGAGCTCCATGCTCTCCTCCCAATGGTTTGTCTAACTTGAACACCATCATATGAAATTAATTTGACCCCTCTAGCTCCAGCAATCATTCCCGCTCAGGAAGCAAGCAACGTATCCCTCAGTTTGTTTGTGTATTTGTGAATCCTTATACGGAACAAGGAAAGACAAAGTAGGAGGAGAAGAAAAAGGATACTGATGGTGTAATGGTGCTTTGCATATCTTGTTTCAGTTAGAATCAATAATTTCTTGCAATTATTCTTCACTCATGGTTTCAACATTTGCTTGCATTAGTTCAGAATAAGGTGTGGTTATGGTGTAGCAATCCACAACTATGTTGCTTCTTCGACAAGTGCTAGTGGCTGAATTTGCAAGTATCTTAAAGCTCAGACAGCTGGCTCTTCTGATGCCCACTAGAAACACCGCTGCAGCAGATGATTCCAGCGAGAAGACAAAATTAAAGGTGTTGATCTTAGTATTATAAATTCTCTTTAAAGCTCATAGAACATAAGTATAGGTAAATTGATCTCCATTGCCCCCATGTCATATTCATAAGTTGCTTTGAAATTAATTAAATCAACCCTGGACAATGATCTGTCATGCTATCACAATCTACTTTCATTAGGCAGAAAATACTAAGTGAAATGTTTCTGCATCCCATTACGATCTACTTTTTAGATATCACACATCACTACTAGATCAACATTTGGAGGCAATTTCCTGGCTCGAGTTGAAGGAGAAGTCAGAGTCGATGTGGTGTTTGGTTCGACAGCCTTTGCGGCGGCTACCGATCCTCCCCAGTTGATGCGCCTACGAGTGCGAACCATTATTAGCTTCAAGCCACAGTAATTTTTAAACTCATGCAAAATAATAATGACCACTATAGTGCACACCTTGCCAGCAACGAGTGATGATGGTTGTGTTACTACACATGCCTCGCGCTGACTATATATCCTTTCGTTCCATCAAACTCTCTCCCTACCCCTTGTTTTCCCTCTGGTATCATAACTTGAGGATCAATAGTGTGAACTCCCCACTTTCCACCCAATAAGTTTAAACGTCTTTAAACTCCTAATTTTTCAGACCCTAATTCATTGCAGGTTGTGTTCCTGCTGGTTCCGCCAATTACTTCTATTAAATCTTGGAGTTTCTTTGAATTTATTTGATTGTGGAATTCCTGATCGGACTATTCGGAATGGATGGCGGCAAGGTCAGTTTCTACATAGCTAACAGTTGTTCACATATCATACTATGTCTCAAATTTGGTTAATACTTTTTTTGAAGATACTAAAAACACTGTTATCATAAGTTGTTTATTGGTGATGGAAGCATGTTATATATCTTATAGAAGGGCTCACGGAGTATTTCTCGAGCCACCTCCACATATGTTGGCTACAGATAAGAAACCGATCATGTACAACGATTCATTTACAGATCTTGGTTTTCATTGTTGCACATACATTTTGTTTTTGATGGTTTTTAACTTATTTTCCCCTTCTGTTTCTATAGAGGAGGGATGTCTATGGAGCGCTTAGGAACAATATCTTGGGTTGACGGATACTGATACTATACCACAAACTGTACATCTAATCAGGTTATTCAACTATCTTGATAGGAAGTGAATCTTATCAAACTTCGGATGTCAGGTGTTATCTTAGTCATGCTTGAGTGTATCTATGTTAACTTGATGTATATCACCGTATTGTAAGCTGGCAACAATGGAGAGACCGTGATGAATTTGTTCTTTTCAGTTCTTATATTAGAAACTATTACTCCAGCCGGTGATGTTTAGGGTTCCATGATAGAAAGTGTGGGCATCGATTTGGTGTACATCAAATCTCTGCATGTGTTATCTTTCTCTTCTCGGTAGACAAATACCTGCTGTCATCGTGTGTTGGGCAAGATCGACATTTCTTTGAAGCTGTACTAAAAATTATCTGCATCACTCTTTTGTGATTTTCTATCACTACCTAACATTCTCACATCCAAATAGATGGGCGCGGCAACGCGCGCCATCAATGATCTAGTGAATGTTAAAACGCGGCGGTTGGGCTATACGCGCATGAAAAGAACATGTAAGGAAGGTGCCTCGTGGGGTTCTCTCTGCCTAAATATGGGGCAGAGAGGACCAAATTTTAGGGCAGCCTTATAGACACATGTTAGGGCACCCGTTGGATGACCATTTCTGCCTTTTCATGCCTTAAGAAACATCTTTTAGAGCACCTAAACTAAAATAAGACATCTATTTGAGATGCTCTAAAACCCTTCATGATATGCAAAGTACAAAACATATTATTTGTATACGAGGAGCTATTAAATGTGATTTCCCAAGATAACAAAACGTAACTCGACATGTTAAACTTTTATCATGAATAATTTTATTTTAGAGGTTCCCGCATAATGCGTGGGGTATTCTTCTAGTTTTGGTTATATGACGCCAACTTTTTGATTTTAGGGCATCAATTTTTTTATAGATGCCCTATAATAGGACACGTCCCACTGCAGCACATGCCCTATAATAGGTCATCATGGCCACGTCACACCCTTCTTTTTATGAGCTTTGGGAGATCAAAACAAATATATGAACTACAAAATGAACTTCAACTTTGCAAAATCAACACGTACGAAATTATTTCAAGCCGTAGCATACCATAGTTCAAATCATAGCACAGTTTCACACATAGTTCAAAGCATAAAAATAGTTCAAACTACAAAGGAACACATTGTTTCCCATGCACCATTGCCCTTGTTGCCATCATCAACATCGATATCTCCGACCTCCTTATTGTGAGCATCATGGGTAGTCTGTTTGAAGCCTCTCACATGCCACCACCCATGTTGCTCATGCCGGCTCCCATGTTGCCCATGCTACCACCCATGTTGCCCATTCCACCGGCAATGAAACCTACCATGCTACCCATGGAAACTCCCATGTCGTCCATGACACCTCCCGTGTTGCCCATGGCACTTCCAATGTTTCCCGTGGAACCTATGAATGTCGTCAGATCGAAAGACAAGTACGCCATGAGGGGATCCTCGAGGCATGGGAAAGGTCGGGTGTGAGACGTACGGTGATCTGGGACGGTTAGCACACAAGCTTACCCAGGTTTAGATCCGACTGCGGTGGACGGTTCCTACTCCTCCTAGCAATCCAGTATATCGGCAAAGTCGGAAGTAACAAAGGATTACAAGGTTGGTTTCGCCTGTGCGAGTTGAGATTGATTGTGCCCTAAAGTCTGGTCCCTAGGTCGTCTTATATAGTCATATGACCTAGGGTTTATAGGAGAGTCCTATGTGGCTATGATACAAAGTAAGTACAAGATACAACTTGGACTACAAGTCTATCTACAAGCCTAAGTCGGTAAATCTTCTAGGTCTTTCCGCATCCGGATGGGCCTCCATATTCTCTCCCTGACTAGGCCTCTTGTGGCGCATAGCTCTAACTCGGAAGTGGACCATCCTAGTTGGTAAGTCACTGTGGGTATATCCGGAAAGTATATCCCCAACAGAAGCCCTGGAAAGCCTCCAAGATCGAAAGTCGGATTTCATCATCCATCTTCAATGTTCTTCGTCTATCGAATCTTGAAGGGTTCCTGAAACTTCAAAACAAATTGTAGGATCCGAGTCACTGATGGTCGGACTTGTTAACATATCATTCTCATTTCAAACCATGCCGAAAATTAGCCTAGTGACATAACCTGATAACTTTTCAAGTCTTGTCATGTCACTAAAATTTATTTCGTCAGCATGACCGTTGGTGTGTTCCGCATCATGCGGCATTGACGAGCAGTTTCAATGCGAACACGGAGATCGAGGTGGCGGAGGCTTCGTGAGGAATCTACCTCTACTTTTCCATGACGTGTGGTAGAAATCCTACACGATAAGCGCTAATCTTCGCTTAGAGGGGTTATAAAGAGGGAGAAACCCCTCATTTTCTCGTCACTTCTACTCTAGTGCTTCTTCTTCCTTGCACCTCCCTGCCTTTCCTTTCTTCTCCCTATTCTTGGTCATCTCCGACGAGATGGCCGATTCAACCTCTGCAGTGGGTGCGGCGTCGTCTTCGAACACGGCGGAAGAAAAGAAGTGGCGTCGGATCTGGATCGAAGCCTCATCGACGAGGACAAGCTCCGACAGATATAGGATGCAGGCTATCTTCACGTTGGCGCATGGTGGAGCGGCCTCCAGTTTTTTCTTTAAGTGGGATCTTAAGCCATTGAGTACCAGATTAACCATATTTCTATCGGTTGTTACCAATTTGTAACAGTGATTTTCGTGTCTATGAATCCCTTGACATAGTCGGATACCGACTCTTATTGTTTTTGTTTAACCGATGTTAAGTCTGATAACTTCATCTCACTCTCACCCGTATAGAAGTGTTCGTGCAATTTATTTTCTCATTGATGCCAAGTATGGACAGTACTCGGACCCAATGATGAAAAATAGGAAAAGGCGGTGTCGGTTAATGATAAAGGAAACAAGTGGATCTTAAGGGCATCGCTATTGCTAGCTTCTCCCATTTAGGCTAGATACTAGCTAATGTGTTCCCAGGTAGTTCTAACATCTGTTCCACTAAACTTGATAAACTCGGGAACCCTGAAGCCTACGAGCTACGGTAGGTTGTCGAAGTAATCTAGGTAGGGTTTTTGGTAAAGGACATGAGTAGGTTTCGATTCAACACTGAATTTCTCGTACAATATTTTCTGCACCTTTGTCCTAAATTTTTCGAATCCCGGATCAAAATCTGACGAGTACCTCTGTGGTGGAGCTAGAGCAGAAGGTCTCGGCATGATAGTAGGGTTGTAGATTTGGATGAGGATAAATAGGTACGTTGGGTCTAAGCGAGTAAGGTATAGCTGCCATAGGTTCTGGAGAGAATACCAACGGCTGACTGGGGTTTGGGTTTGGACTTGCCGAATAAACCGGTGGTCTAGAGTTTGAGATGGATGCGCTAGTATTTTATTCGTAGCATCGACATACTCAAAAGAATCTTTAAGGATCTATTTATTTGGCTCGCTAATGCCTAGATCTACGGTGGCTAACTGATCATCTGGTAAACCTTTAAGACTTACGGTTGAGTCGCTGACAAGAAGCGTGAATCGGGCATTGCTAGTTGATATGATGTTGCCTGAGCGATTCTTCTTGAAAGTCTCCAGGAAATACGAATCAAGATTATCAAGTTCTAATCAGCCAAGTTTAGGGTTAACAAAAAAATTCTTGTTAAATCTAATATGAGTGTATGTGTGAATTGCATTAGTGTATGAATGAGTCCAATTGCCATGTTTGATTGCTACAAATGACTAGGAATGGTTTAAAGATGAATACTACATCATCTAGGCCATTTACAAACAAAATCAAAGAAAAGAAAATATGAATCATATAAGCAAATGGTCATTTTGACCAAATTTATCCACTAGACCACTGTGAGTGTTGCTAGTAAAAGATTCCTAATAGAAACTTTCCCAATTCTTTTCAACCCTTGCTAAACCAAGTAAAAGTGAATCCAAGCCCACTTTACAAACTAACAGAAACTATTTTCAAATCTATTTAAATGACATTGCAAAACGGAATCAAGTGTATGTACTAAGATCACCCTTTTTCAAAAACCAACCAAATCAATTAACCTTGACTTGTCCTAGCAACCCTAGACACCCAAGCATATGACAAACACACTCACCAAAATTCATCCAAAAATTCACACTTTGAATTCATGCGGCCATTTGGTCGAGCACCTGGCAGACACAGTAAACACTTGTCTAACTTCTACTGTTCTGAGCAGTAATTGATCGCCACTAGTGCATTAATCTTCTCCCCTGGTCGCCCCAGTGTCCAGCATTGCAGTGGACATGCTACCCCCTTTTGCCGTTCGCACCAGTGCAGCGCCGCCCGAGCTCGCCGTGCTGATCGTCCACGCCCCACTCACCACGGACCACACCGCCCTCTCCCACGATGTCTAGGAGAAAGGCGACCATCCACGGCCACCCTCTGTCCACCCCTCGACCGAAGACACGTCGTGGACCAGCCGTAATCGCCGCGTCCATTTCTCTGTCTGCCATGCCGAGAGCGTGCTAGAGCACCGCAGTCGACACGCGCACACACGCTGCGCCTTGCCCTCTCTATGCGTGCACACACTCATCGTGACCCCAGCTACCCCCTAGACACGCCCGTTCGCCGCCGCGCGAACCATGACCACTGTGCACCGTCTCGAATGCCGACGTTCCTGCACAGAGCACGGACCGCTCCTGGCCGTTCTCGACCGCCCCTTACCACACCATCACTCACGTGAAGACCGCCCTGAAGCACCGTGTCGACCCCTACCCTCAGCCATGCCAATAGCCCTTTGTACTGCCGTCACCGGAGGAGCCAGACCATGCCGCGATGTCCCTCTCATCGGTGTATATATAGAGGCCACCCGGCCCCAATTCTTCACACCAGCTCACTCCCCTCTCTCTCAGAAACCTCCCACACTTCTCCCCGGAGCAAGGCGAGCACCCCATCATCGGAATTTCACCGGAGCCCGCCACTGCTGTCGAGGAAGGAAGCCGTCGATTGGAGCCATCCAAAGAGCTGCCACGACCACCATTCGAACCGCCATCGATGACAAGCCTGATCGCCCCCATCGTCGACCCTAGCTAGAGCCTTGATGAGCCTCACACGACCCCCACCACCGTCTTAGGGTTCGTATCTCGTCGGAGCTGTTCGACGGAGATGATGAACCTTAGACGTAGGATCATGTTCTAATCATAGGGCTAGGATTGCTGGATACAGTTTTTGGTTAGATTAGTCGCTAACGCGTGGGACCGTTTTGTCAGTAGCCTGCTGCACGCGCGCCGCGTAGCTGGGCCGGCCCAACTAGTTTCCCGCGCAGAGCCCGTTGATTCAAATACACTTTTTCCATTTTAGTTAAAACTAGATTCTGTCAGTAGATTCAAAAATCAATTCAAATATATTCACTAAACCAAATTGCATGATTCCAATTTTGTTGGAAAGGTATTCAAATTGTCTACCCAAGCCCGTTGGATTCAAACCATTTGAAATTATAGATCACATATAGCAAAAATAACAAGGCGGAGACGTTTTCAACTTCAAACATTTTTCAAAAATCAACTATAAATGCTTTTGAGTTGATTCCAACTCTCAAAAATCACATTTGATAACATCTATCTAAATATGTAAAAATATTTAGATATACATGCAGTGATCTTGGACTAGTACTAAAAGGATACTATATAGGCATTTCTAGTCACTTTAATTGTATTAAATAGTAATTTTAAAACTTTATAAAATGTGACCACCACTTTAAATCACATATTCAAGTATTAGAATATGTGGTGATGACATGTGTCAATATAATCCCATATTTTAATGGGAGAATATTAAATCTTAAGTATTTTTAATGAGTAGAAATTACTTTTCCAAAATAAGATAAATGAGACTAGGTCTTTATTTCATGTGATGTTTGTGATGATACTAGATCATCAAGTGTGAGCCTTAGTGTGCTAAATAGAAGTAGTTAAGTAGTGTTTGGTGATTGTGTACCTCGTATTCATTTATAGACGCTAGTACCGACCCGGGCTACGAGGAGGAGGAGTACTACTACGAAGAAGAAGAAGAAGAAGAGAACTTCAACCACTACACTACTCAAGGCAATCCTAACACTACAAGTGAACTATGCCAGCCATCCTTGCAAGATAACCTATGCAAGATGCATTATGCATGCTTTGGTTACGCAACCTTGATTATACCAATCCCAAGTTTTACTTGCAAGCTTTATTCTTTTACTTTGACCAAAGCTATTTACCTTTAGTTAGTGATTTGTGAGTATTGGAAAAATAGGATAGATACCATAAAGAGCATAAAACTAGGCATAGGTAGTTATACTTAGATGCCATAAAAGCATAATACTAGATTTGGATAGTTACCCTTGATTATCACCCATCATTAGTGACACCCCCATTGATAGTTGCTAGTGCTAAACTACTACCGATCACTTTAGATGGGAATACTTGGAGAAAATGATTATGAAAACCTTGGAATGATGATTCATCTATTGAAATGTTTTGACATGTGTTCTGAAACACAATGGTTTGATGATGAAACTTCTTAAGCCATGAGCCTTAGTTTTGATAAAAACTGATGGTTGGGTTTGGATGCGATACCATTCCAATTTTACCATACAACCGCAATACCTGAATTGGGTAGGGCTTAACTAGAAGTTTATATGCCTTAGTATGGGTTCCCTCGCGGAAAGAAGTTGAGCTGAGGCTACCGCGTGAATGTGAATGTCCACCTATGCGTTGCCCAGGATGGCAGATGGCCATGGCTAGGAGGCCAAGCTCATAGGAGAGGTGCCTATACTAGAGTGTGTAATTGAAAGGTTATGATTGATTATCCGCATACTAAGTATGATGATTTAGGGTTATCCCTGACGGATGTATCGAATATTGTGGTGAAAGTGTACCACATCTGCAGAGTGTCAAACTATTCGAATAGCCACGTCCGCGGTCATGGACAGTTGGAGTGGCCATACTGTTCCATTGTCAGATGTTTTCAAAAATGACTTGTGAATTGAACTATGACTTTGACTAGACCACAACAGGGTTATGGACATGAAAACTAGGTTCCCACTTAGGTGATGTAGAACATTAAATTAGGTGCTTTACTTTTGAACTCCTTATGAAATAAACCTGCCTTTTTGCAAATAAACCTAGAGCTTAAGGTTCCTACTAGAACTACCTTACTTTTTAGTGATAGATTGCGAGTACTTAAAGAGTACTCATGGCTTTGTCCCTGGCTATTCCCGTGGCCAGACTATGAGGAGGACTACCAGGAAGATGTACAGCATGAGTTCTATGACAACTAGAATCATCTCCCATCGTCAGCATTGCCTGTGACCCTGAAGATGGAGCGCCTACTATGTTTACTTTCCACTACTTTGATTGTATTAAGACTGGATCATGAGATCCTTTATTTGTAAGACCTTTATTATGGTTTGTAATTGATGATGTATTGTGGTACCAATTCTGTTATGTCTCGCAAAAATGGTAATACTGGGATTGCGAGGTATGGCATAATAGGCATCTGGGATTAAAAATTCGGGTGTTGACAAGTTAGTATCAGAGCCATCCTAACCATAGGAGACCCTAGTTAGAATGGACGCTTGAACCAAAAACTTAGTTTCAAAACAAAAGAAGTGAGTATTTATGAAAACCTATTCCCACTCTTATCCTTGAGATTCTTTCAAAATAATTCATGTTCCTCAAATATTCTTGCAATCCTACATAAAATTTGACACACTTGATCACCCCACTAACTTGCTCACCCTAAATTCTTATAGATGGAGGTCTAGTATAGCAAGTTCTATCAGCTGGGCAACAGAGGCCACCTGATCTTTGAGAGGGATCTAGATGCACTCGCAGAGTATCTTGAGCGCCTGCACACAGAGTTCTTCGGGGCACAACTCAACGATCAGCAAGGAGGAGAGCTATAGTGGCTGATAGTCGCAGATCTCAAAGGCAAGATAGAAGCACCCACTTCATAGACGATCCAATTCAGCTTGAGGGAGAACAACTGGCTAGACGGACTAGCTAGGGCTATGCAGGAATCTCTTGCCCGTCTGTGTGGGAAAAACATCAACCAGATCAAGGGAACTTGCTTTGCTCACTACACAAGGCATGATTCTATGGGAATGCCCTTAGAGATGCTAGGACACCCGGAGCTGAAGCACCAGGTGGATAATCTCGACTTCATGTTGTATGATAGAAAGAAGGAGTTGGACAACGCCCGTGCCTACGCCAACCATAACCATGCCATTGCAGTCAAGAAAGACTAGACCCTCGCCATCCTCGCCAAGGAGCGCTATTCACTTCGTCGTCAGCATGAGAAGAAGGATTGCATCATCGATCGTCTGTGCAAGAAAGTGGTCACTCTCGAGAAGACCATCCGTGAACAGGAGATCCAGCTTGAAGCAAAGGAGGAGGAAGGTGAATATATCCATGGAGATCTCTACTCTTACCTTAGTGATGATGACGACTACCTGGAGGACGAGGCCATGGAGGATCACACTGATGAATATGATGCCGCCTTCATTGATGATGATTAGATGCACTTGAGCACTACCGTAGGAATGAGATGTACCCGGTCTCTTTGTATCGTAGTTTCACAGAATGGTTCCTAAAACCATATGTTTTCTATTTGTGTTGTGGTGTGTGTTTGTATTGGGTGGTATGAATGAATGAATGAATGAATGAATGAGAGGGAGTTGTTAGTTTTCAATAACTGAGTTATACTCCAAGTTTAAAGTTTCTAAAACAAACCCATAAACCCTAGAAATTTCCCCCTTGTCTCATTATCTATCTCAATCTTCAGATGACTCGCGCTAACCCCGAAGGAAGTAGTTCATCACAGGACCGAATGCTGCAGATTCTGCAAATGTTAGTTTCTGACCGTGAAGCTAGTAGAGCCGAACGCTAAGCCAACTTAGCCACTCTTCAACAGATAGCTCAGATGGCCCACAATAATCAAGGTCACGGAAACCAGGATAACCATGGATCCAAGCTCAAGAACTTTCAGAATACCAACCCACCTATATTTAGTAAGTCTGAGGAGCCCTTAGATGCTGATGACTGGCTGAAAACCATGGAGAACAATTTGTACGTCGTAGGAGTTGAAGCCAATGAAAAAGTATTGTTTGCCACCCATTATCTGGCAGGTGATGCAAGAGCCTGGTGGAATAGCATCCGTACAAATGAACGGAGGTCAGATGATGACTTGGGAGGAGTTCAAAATCAAGTTCAGCCAGACCCATGTGCCCCTAGGTCTGATTAAGAGGATGAGGGATGAGTTCAGAGAGTTGAAACAAGGAAGGATGACTGTGGTTGAGTACCGTGAAAGATTTCTGTCACTAGCTAGATATGCCCCTGATGAGATTAACATAGAATCAAAGAAGAAAGAGAGATTCATGAACGGACTGCATGATGAGATGCAAACCGTGCTAGTCAACATTCCCTTTGATGATATTGAAGCTTTGGTGGATTCCGCCATTTAGATGGAACTGGAGATAAACCAAGCCAATGACAACCGTAAGTGTCGCATGATGCACCAGCCTGGATCCCACCATACACAGAAGTATCACCCCAATCCATCTGCAGGATATGCCCCAAGAAACAACAGACCCCCTATGTCCCGTACAAACTATCCCAATCATGGCAGAGGAAACTTGAAGTCTGGAGGAAACCACAATAATAACCCTGGCAACTCCAATAACTTCAACTATGCATCGCCCAAGTCCAACAACAACAACACACCAGCAACAACAGTACTCCCCCAAGGACTGGAATCAATGTTGTGCCTGTTGTAGGAAAAGACAAGTCCATGATTACTTGCTTTGAATGCGGAGTCAAGGGTCACTACTCCAAAGAGTGCCCCAAGAAGCTTGCAACAACCACCAATGTGAATGCACCCGCTCAGCAGCAACGCCGTGTCTAGCCTGGAAGGAGATTTTCCCCAGGGAACCCGCTCAACCGCAACGTCCGTCTGTTCCACATGAATACTGAAGAAGCTCAAGAAGCGCCAGATGTCGTGTTGGGTATGTTTTATGTTAACTAAGTACTTGCAAAAGTGTTGTTTGATTCTAGAGCATCGCACTCGTTTGTTACAGAAGAATTTGCATGCACTAGTAAGATTCAACCAACAAAATTGAAGCATGTTATGATAGTTCAAATACCTGGGTCAACCACCAAAGCTAGAAAAATTTGCAAGGCTATACCTATCAGAATCCATGGAATAGATTTTTATGCTAATCTAATAGTACTTGGAACCAAGGGTTTGGAAGTAGTACTAGGAATGGATTGAATGTCGAAACATAAAGGATTGATCGACTGTGCCAAGAAAGCCATCACCATGACCATTAGCACTGGAGTATCAGTAGAGCATTTATCTGAGACGCTACCCCGTCAATTCAGATGTAACAAGAGTCTAGCCCAATCAACCCTAGACCAGGTTAGAGTAGTCTGTGAATACCCCGACGTGTTCCCAGATGAATTGCCCGGTATGCCCCTAGATCGGGATATCAAGTTCATTATTGAACTAGTTCCTGGAACTAGACGCATAGCTCAGAGGCCTTATAGTATGAACCCATCTGAATTAGTGGAGTTGAAGAAGCAACTTGATGCTATGCTGGAGAAAGGTCTGATTCAACCAAGTGCATCGCCATGGAGATCGCCTGTTTTGTTTGTGGATAAGAAAGATGGAGGTAGCCGTTTGTGCATGGTTTACCGGAAGTTGAATGATGTCACCATCAAGAACAAGTACCCACTACCGAAGATATAAGATCTGTTTGACCAGTTGACTGGTGCCAGAGTGTTTTCTAAGATTAATCTCAGAACTGGTTATCATCAACTCAAGATTCATGCAACGGATATCCCAAAGACCGCATTTACCACCAGATATGGATTGTATGAGTATATTGTCATGTATTTTGGATTAACCAATGCCCCCGCTTATTTCATGAATCTCATGAATAAGATTTTTATGAACTTCTTGGATAAGTTTGTCATTGTTTTTATCGATGATATTTTGATCTATTCCAAGTCAGAAGAAGACCATGAGCTACACCTGAGAACCATCCTTGAAACCCTTAGAGAACATCAGTTGTATGCTAAGTTTAACAAATGTGAGTTCTGGTTGAAGGAAGTAGGATTCCTAGGACATATCGTGTTGGCAGGAGGAATTGCTATCGATCCCACCAAGATTAAGGATGTTGAAGAATGGAAAACCCCAACCACTCAAACCCAAGTCCGCGCATTTCTCGGATTAGCGGGATATTACCGCAAGTTTGTAGAAGGATTTTCAAGCATCGCAAGACCAATGACCCAACTGTTGAACAAAGATCAGAAGTTTGAATGGGCGGACAAATGTGAAGCAAGTTTTCAAGAACTCAAGAAGAGATTGATTTCAGCCCCAATTCTGATTATGCCGGATATCAAGGAGCCTTTTGATGTGTATTGTGATGCATCCAAGATTGGTCTCGGATGTGTGTTGATGAAAGAAGGCAAAGTCATATCATATCTGTCTAGACAACTAAAGCAACATGAGCAAAACTACCCTACCCATGACTTAGAACTAGCAGCCATAGTTTTAGCTTTGAAGACCTAGTGTCATTACCTTATGGGTAACCGCTGTGAGATTTATTCGGATCACAAGAGTTTGAAGTATATCTTCACCCAGAAGGAGCTGAATATGAGGCAAAGGAGATGGATAGAGTTAATCAAGGATTGTGACCTTGACATTCACTATCACCCTAGCAAAGCCAATGTGGTAGCAGATGCTCTTAGTAGACTGCCGTGTAGATTAAACACCATGATTAAAGAAGCCCATCCAAGTTTGCATGAAGAGTTGGAGCAGTTTAGAACGGAGCTAGTTAGCGAAGGATTCCTCACCTGTATTGAACTTCAACCCACTTTGATCAGTCATATCAAGGAAGCCCATAAAGGAAATATAAGTATCGACAGAATCAAGTATCGTATCGGAACAGGGAAGGTACCCGGATTCACCGAAGATGAAGAAGGAGTTTTGTGGTACAAAGGATATCTGTGTGCCATCAGATTCTGAGTTGAAACAAGTCATCATGCAGGAAGCTCATGATACTCTTTATTCTATCCATCCCGGAGGAACGAAGATGTATCAGGATTTGAAGGAGCAATTTTGGTGGTACAAGATGAAGAGAGAAATCGGAAGCTACATAGCCAAGTGTGATATCTGTCAGAGAGTCAAAGCAGAACATCAGCGACCCGTGGGACTTTTGCAACCATTGCAGATTCCAGAATGGAAATGGGATTCTGTTGGAATGGATTTCATCACCGGTTTGCCTATCTCTAGTAGGGGAAATGACTCTATTTGGGTCATAGTTGATAGACTGTCCAAGGTAGCCATTTTATACCTCTCAAGACCACCTACCAGAGTTTGAAACTAGTAGAGCTGTACATTGCTAGAATCGTCAGTTTGCATGGAACCCCTACGACCATAGTATCGGATCAAGGAACCCAGTTTACCTCAAGATTTTGGCAGAAAGTCCAAGAAGGATTAGGAACCAAGCTGAATTTCAGCACAACTTATCACCCGCAAACCGATGGACAAACTAAAAGAGTCAACCAAATCTTAGAAGATATGTTGAGAGCTTGTGTGCTAGAATATGGATCAAAATGGGAAGATTGTCTGCCTTTCGCAGAATTCTCATACAACAATAGTTATGAAGCTAGTTTGCAAATGGCCCCATTTGAATTTTTGTATGGAAGGAAGTGTCGTACCCCCTTGAATTGGTCGCAAGTAGGAGAGAGTCAGATCTTCGGACCCGACATCCTAAGAGAAGCCGAAGAGAAGGTTCACAAAGTCTGTGAACACCTCAAGACCGCCCAATCCAGATAGAAGAGTTATGCTGACAAAAGACGTCGAGACCTGACCTTCAATGTTGGAGATTTTGTATATCTCAAAGTATCACCCTTGAAAGGAATGCAACATTTTCAACTTAAAGGGAAGTTAGCCCCCAAATATATTGGACCCTTCAAGATTTTGAATCGCCGAGGAGAAGTATCATATCAACTAGAACTGCTGGAGGAGTCATCCATACATTATGTGTTCCATATCTCGTTACTTCGCAAATGCCTAGAAGTTCCGGAGAAGACCGAAGTGTTCAAGAACATTGATCACCGAGCCATAGATATCAACAAGGATCTGACGTATCGGGAAGTACCCATTCGTATTTTGGAAGAAGCCTTCAGAACCACCAGGACCCGGAGTATCAAGTTTCTCAAGATCCAGTGGAGCAACCATACTGAAGAAAAGGCTACTTGGGAGCAAGAAGATTACATTAGGACTGAGTTTCCAAATCTCTTTAGTTCCTAGTTTTTCTTAAATCTCGGGACGAGATTTCGTTTAAGGAGGGAAGGTTTGTAACACCCCAAAAATACTAATCAAGATTATCAAGTTCTAAGCACCCAAGTTTAGGGTTAACAAAAACTTTTCTTGTTAAATCTAATATGAGTGTATGTGTGAATTGCATTAGTGTATGAATGAGTGCAATTGCCACGTTTGATTGCTACAAATGACTAGGAATGGTTTAAAGATGAATACTACATCATCTAGGCCATTTACAAACAAAATCAAAAGAAAAGAAAAGAAAATATGAATCATATAAGCAAATGGTCATTTTGACCAAATTTATCCACTAGACCACTTTGAGTGTTGCTAGTAAAAGATTCCTAACAGAAACTTTCCCAATTCTTTTCACCCCTTGCTAAACCAACTAAGGGTGAATCCAAGCCCACTTTACAAACTAACAGAAACTATTTTCAAATCTATTTAAACGACATTGCAAAATTGAATCAACTGTATGTACTAAGATCACCCTTTTTCAAAAACCAACCAAATCAATTCACCTTGACTTTTCCCAGCAACCCTAGACACCCAAGCATGTGACAAATGCACTCACCAAAATTCATCCAAAAATTCAAACTTTGAATTCATGCGGCCATTTGGTCGAGCATCTAGCAGACACAGTAAACACTTGCCTAACTTCTATTGTTCTGAGCAGTAATTGATCGCCACTAGTGCCTTAATCTTCTCCCCCTGGTCGCCCCACTGTCTAGCATTGCATTGGACAGGCTCCCCCGTTTGCCGTTCGCACCAGTGCAGCGGCGCCCGAGCTCGCCGTGTCGGTCAACCATGCCCCACTCACCACGGACCACATCGCCCTCTCCCACGATGTCCAGGAGACAGGTGACCGTCCACCGCCACCCTCTGTCCACCCCTCGACCGAAGACACGCCGTGGGCCAGCCGTAATCGCCGCGCCCATTTCTTGGTCTACCATGCCGAGAGCGCGCCAGAGCGCCGTAGCCGACACGCGCACACACGCCGCGCCTTGCCCTCTCCGCGCGTGCACACACTCACTGTGACCCCAGCTACCCCCAGACACGCCCGTTCACCGCCGCGTGAACCATGGCCACCGTGCGCCATCTCGAACGCCGCCGTTCCCACACAGAGCACAGACCGCTCCCGACCGTTATCAACCACCCCTTGCCGCGCCATCACTCGTGTGACAACCACCCTGAAGCATGACGTCGACCCCTACCCCCAGCCATGCCGATAGCCCTCTATACCACTGTCGCCGGAGGAGCCCGACCATGCCGCGATGTCCCTCTCGCCGGTGTATAAATAGAGGCCACCCCAGCCGCAATTCTCCACACCAGCTCACTCCCCTCTCTTTCTCAGAAACCTCCCACACTTCTCCCCGGAGCAAGGTGAGCACCCCATCGCTGGAATTTCACTGGAACCCGCCACTGCTATCGAGTAAGGAAGCCGTCGATTGGAGCCATCCCAAGAGCTACCGCGACCAACATTCAAACCGCCGTCAATGACAAGCCCGATCACCCCCATCGCCGACCCTAGCTGGAGCCCTGGTGAGCCACACATGACCCCCATCGTCGTTTCAGGGTTCGTATCTTGCCGGAGCTATTCGACGAAAACGACGAACCTCAACCATAGGATCTTGTTCTCATCGTAGGGCTAGGATTGCTGGATACCGTTTCGGGTTAGATTAGTCGCTGACGCGTGGGACCGTTTTTTCAGCAGCCCGCTGCGCACACGCTGCTTAGCAGGGCCGGCCCAACTAGTTTCCCGCGCAGAGCCCGTTGATTCAAATAGACTTTTTCCATTTTAGTTAAAACTAGATTTTGTCAGTAGATTCAAAAATCAATTCAAATATATTCACTAAACCAAATTGCATGATTCCAATTTTTTTGGAAAGGTATTCAAATTGTCTACCCAAGCCCGTTGGATTCAAACCATTTGAAATTATAGATCACCTATAGAAAAAATAACAAGGCAGAGACTTTTTCAACTTCAAACAATTTTCAAAAATCTACCATAAATGCTTTTGAGTTGATTCCAACTCTCAAAAATTACATTTGATAAGATCTATCTAAATATGTAAGAATAATTAGGTTTACATGCAGTGATCTTGGACTAGTACTAAAAGGATACTATATAGGCATTTCTAGTCACTTTAATTGTATTAAATAGTAATTTTAAAACTTTATAAAATGTGACCACCACTTTAAATAAAATTTTCAAGTATTAGAATATGTGGTGATGACATGTGTCAATATGATCCCATATTTTAATTGGAGCATATTAAATCTTAAATATTTTCAATAAGTAGAAATTACTTTTCCAAAATAAGATAAATGAGACTAGGTCTTTATTTCATGTGATGTTTGTGATGATACTAGATCATCAAGTGTGAGCCTTAGTGTGCTAAATAGAAGTAGTTAAGTATTATTTGGTGATTGTGTACCTCGTATTCATTTATAGACGCTAGTACCGACTCGGGCTACGAGGAGGAGGAGTACTACGAAGAAGAAGAAGAAGAAGAAGACGAAGAAGAAGAGAACTTCAACCACTTCACTACTCAAGGCAAGCCTAACACTACAAGTTAACTATGCCAGCCATCCTTGCAAGATAACCTATCCAAGATGCATTATGCATGCTTTGGTTACACAACCTTGATTATACCTGACATGGGTATACCCTACAGGTACTCGAGTTTGGTATATACGGTCCAGATACGGTGGAAGCCCACGGCGTTGCCAAGGCCCAGTGGAGAATTTGAGTGGCCCACGGACTCTCGATTGCTTGCGAGACAAGAAGAAACTTAAGATAGAAAGTTCAAAGGGAAAACCCCAATCTGTAACCGACTGGGCCTGCTACCCGAGACTTGACCTATATATATAAAGGTTAGGAGGGGGTGGCGAGGAGGACACACGCAACCCTAGTTTCCACAACTCTTGCCAGATTGCATCTGCGCGCCCCTGTAATCTGCGATTCCTTCGTTAATTCCAAGAGCAGACAAGCATAAGTAGGGACCTCTACGAGGCATGAACCTGGGTAAAACTTGCGTCCCTGTGTGCTTGTTTGCTAGCCGACTGATGCCTCCAGCGCTCCCTCCTTCTCCAAAACCCAAGTCCATAACAATGGGCATTGACGAGTTAAACCCTCGTCAATTGGCACCGTCTGTGGGAACTGGCAGTGCTGATGTTGTGGCTTCTTCGGCCCCATCAACCGTGATCTACAACTCCGCAACCAGCTCTTCAGCGCTTTCGACTTCATCGTCCATACGCTGGCCACTCGCCCGAATTTCGAGTCCGTAGGCGACGGGATCAGCCTGGTGATCGGGAGCTTCTGCTTCCAAGTAGGCCAGTTAGGCACGCTTCGCATGCCCGACCAGCCGACAACACCATCGATTGCTGCATCATCATGGTTCCCTCCGCCAATCGGCACCTTTAGTGAGCTCAATACCTCGGCAACAGCCGGGAGCACGGATAGCGGCAGCAGTCGCGGATCTGATCTGGGTGACCTAGCCACAGAAGATGGAGCTTACGGCTTCGGATCTGAAAGTTGCGGGAGCAACAGCTTCCGCAACCACTTCATGTGTGCCGTCATCAACACGGGCGACACCACCACCGCCAATCGCGATAACGCTGGCACCGGATCTGGCACCGGGCCACCCAATGGTAGCATACCCAACGGTGGTCCGCCCAATGGCGGCATACCTAACGGCGGCCCCACCAACTGTGGCAATGGCGCGCCTGTCAACAATGGAGCGGGAGGAGAACCGCCAACCATAGTGCACGAACACACTGGAGAGCGTGTGGTGATCAGGCTCAACGACAACGAGTGGGCCCATTGTCGAGAAGCCCTACGAGGCAATCCTCTGCCTTTCGACTCCCCGCAGAACTTGCTGATGGGCTACCATTGGTTGTTGAAGGAGGAATACATATGCTAGCTACATGCAGTCGTGCAACTCGAAGCGCGCAAAAAGGCGCAGATGAGTCGGGCCTTCGGCGAGCTGGGCTCTCCTCCCACGGAGGATCCTCCTCCAAAGGTAACGAGTACGTGGCCAACAAGATAAGATCTCGACTGGCCCACCTCACCGAGCAAGAGTGTGTAGAAGCCACGAAAGTCCTCGACTTCAGCTCCATGACAGTGGATACACGGGGCAATGTGCTCCCAAAGATGCCGCAAGCCGTGGTAACGGCGGCCACCATGTACCTCCTTAACAACCAGCCGCCAGCTGGAGATCCACGAGCCACCATGCACCGATCTACGAATGCGGGCTTGGGGTTAGTCGAAGCCGCCCTCGACAAGGAACCCGTACCGGAGCCAAAGAAAAGCAAGGGTCTAGAAAAATACTACTCCTCGCCCTCGTCTAGCGACGATAGTCATGATCTGTCTTGGCGTCGCCGCTCATGGCGGCACAATCGCGACTACAATGCGCGCGATGACCTCACTCAGTGCAAAGTCGACAAGATGCGAGCAAGACGTGCTCGTTTGACTGATTCAGAAGAGGATGAGACTGAGCTCTGTGGCGCCAGATGCTTTAGCAGAGCCATTAGGCAGAAGGGAATGCCTAAAGGGTTCAAGCTCCCGTCGGAGAACCCAAAGTTCGACGGCCTACAAGACCCAAAGATCTGGCTAGAGGACCACATCTCCTCCGTCAGACTACATGGTGGGAGTCGAAGCACGGCCATGCAATGCCTACAGCTATAGCTGCAGGGCGCCGCTCGTGCGTGGCTCAATAACCTCCCGCACAGATCCATTCGCAGCTGGGAAGAGCTGGTCTACAGCTTTGTGCGCAACTTCAAGGGAACCTACAACAGGCCCGCATCAATCGAGGAATTAAGAAGCTGGCAGCAAAAGTTTGTTGAGTCACTACGCTCCTACATCCAGAGGTGGTCCATCATCAAGAACTCCACGGAAAACATCTCGGAGGACCACGCAATCGATGCATTCAACGGTGGCGTCCGCCGTATAGAGCTCATGGAGGAACTAGGGCGCACTAAACCCAAAACAATCGACCACCTGATGGAAATCGTGAATCGGTGGGCTGACGGAGAGGATTCGGTGAAAAACCGCACCTACTCCGATGATGACGATGACCTCGGGCGCAGACGCGACCGTCAAGGCAAGCATCGAATGCGCATCTACGATGACCTCGACGATGTCAACATGGTTGCAGCCCGCTACGCCGACAAACGCGACGACAACCGCAACAGCGGCTATCACAGTGGTGCACTCGTGAAGAGGCACCCACAACAACCATCGAGGACAAACTAGTCGGGCCGTGCAACGCGCACTTCTACATCGACAAGCACGATAGCAAGAAAAAATCCAGCCACCTTCTCAAAGACTGCCACGAGTTCCTCAAACTCCATGAAGGCCTGGCCCGGATGAATCGTGACGCAGTCAACAGGGGCTATGGAGCCGCCCCAGGCGCCGTGGCGCATGGAGATCCTCCACCATGGCCCGGACCACCACCACCCGCGGTTGCGCCGGTCTACCATCATGGAGGCGAACCATACCCACGAGCCGTGGGCAACATGGGGATGATCCAAAAGGGGCGTCCCTCAAATCGAGTGCAGAAGGACATCACTCGCCAAGTCAACTTGGCAATAAACTCTCCACCTTCCACCACTGAGTACCTCAATGGAAGCGACTCCTACATCACCTTCGATAGGCGTGACCACCTGCACCAAGTTCCTCGTCCAGGCCACTGTCCCCTCATACTCGATGCATAGATTGGGGGTTTTGAAATGAGTCGCGTATTCATGGATGGAGGCAGCGGCATTAACCTCATGTTGGCGAGTACCTTGCGGGCAATGAGGATACCTCTGATGTGTCTGGAAGTTTCAGACAAGACATTCCACGGCATCGTCCTAGGGAAAGGCATATATCCCCTAGGCAAAATCAACCTCGACGTCACCTTTGGCACGCCAAAAAACTTTCGGCCAGAGCGTATCGACTTTGAGGTCGTCGATTGGCCTTCACAATACCACTGCATTCTCGGACTTGTCGCGTTCGCTAGGTTCATGGCAGTGCCGCACTATGCCTACCTACAAATGAAAATTCCAGGTCCAAACGGCGTCATTACAATCGACAGAAGCTTCGAAAGGTCCGACAGGGAATTCAACAGAATATCCCAGTCCTTCAGCATGCAGGAGGAGCTCGCAAGATTGAAGGAGTCGACAGACAACAGTCGGCCTCCCCTGAGAAGGCCAAGTTCACCCAACCTGTCCTTCGACTCATCGGTGCACATGAAGAAAGTCCAGGTCCACCCAACGGACCCAACCAAGACGGCCCTCATCGCCAACAACTTGAGTTCCATATAGGAACTCGCGCTCGTCGAATTCCTCCGTGAGCACTGGAAAAACTTCGCCTGGTGTCCAGCGGACATGCCAGGGGTTCCTAGGGAATTCGCCGAGCACGCACACAACGTAAATCCAGACGCAAGGACAGTCAAGAAGACAATACGACGACTGTCTGAACCAAGAGCAAAAGTGGTCAGAATGGAGATCAATAGACTCCTCGACGCGAACTTCATACGCGAGATCAAGGAAAGCACTTGGCTCGCTAATATAGTGCTGGTGCCCAAAAAACACACGGATATCTTGCGGATGTGCGTGGACTTCACCTCCCTAAATAAGCACTGCCCAAAGGATCACTTCCCACTGTTGCGAATCGACCAAATCATCGACTCCACCGCGGGATGTGAATGTCTCTACTTCCTCGATGCCTACTCAGGCTACAATGAAATTTGAATGAAGGAGGAAGACCAAGAAAAAACGGGGTTTACGACGCCCTTTCGTGTGTTCTGCTACAACACGATGCCCTTCGGGCTAAAAAACGCAGGAGCCACCTATCAACGGTGCATGCAGGCCTGCCTCAAGAATCAACTTGGTCGCAGCATCCAAGTCTATGTTGATGACATCATCATCAAAACAAAAGAGGAAGCCTCGCTAATCGACGATCTACGCGAGACCTTTGCCAACCTAGATTGCTACCGGATCAAGCTCAATCCGGACAAATGTGCCTTCGGCGTACCATCTGGGCAACTACTCGGGTATCTCATCTCCGCGAGAGGGATCAAGGCAAACCCGAAGAAAATAAAAGCCATACTGGCCATGGAGAAGCCAAAGAATGTCAGAGGAGTTCAGCACCTAGCTGGGCGAATCGCGGCGCTCAGTCGATCATAAGTCGAATGGGCGAAAAGGCACTGCCCTTCTACCAACTTCTCCTGAAAACTGACAAGTTCGAGTGGACAGACGAGGCGCAAGAAGCATTCGAAGACCTCAAACGTCTACTATCCACCTCGCTAGTACTGGTGACTCCACGTGAAAAAGAGCGTTGTTCCTCTACATCTCCGCCACCAACCAGGTGGTTAGCACGGTGCTCGTGGTGGAACGAGCCGAAGAAAACAAGGTCCACGGGGTCCAGCGCCGAGTCTACTACCTTAGCGAGGTACTCACGCCTACAAAACAGTGGTACCCATACTACCAGAAGTTGGCGTACGATGTCTTCATGACAGCGAGACTGTGCCACTACTTCCAGGAGCACCCAATCATGGTGGTCAATGACGCCCCGCTCGGGCATATCCTCAATAACCCTGATGCCACTGAGCGAGTCATGCTTTGCGGAATCGAGCTGTCTCCATGAGACATCACATATGAAAAGCGCGACACGATCAAGTCGCAGGTCCTCCCAGATTTCCTCATGCACTGGATGGAGAACTAGCTCCTCGAAAAGCCAGATATGTCCTATCTCTGTACAATGCACTTTGATGGGTCCAAATGAAAGGACGGAGCTGGCGTAGGTGTCATACTGACATCGCCCCAGGGAGACAAGCTGAAATACATTCTGCGAATGCAGTTCACGGTATCCAACAATGAAGCTGCGTACGAGGCTCTAATCCATGAGATGCGGATGGCGAAAGCCTGCGGCGCCAAGAGGCTCATCATCTACGGCGACTCCAAACTAGTGGTGAACCAAACGATGCACGAGTGTGACGCACTGAGCGACAACATGATCGCCTATCGTGACCTCTATGACACACTCGAAGGGGACTTCGACGGCTGTGAGCTGCGGCACGTAGGCCGTGAAAGCAATGAAGAGGCGGACACACTCACCAACATTGGCTCCACCTGCGCCCCCATACCACCTGGGGTATTTCTCGAGCGCATCTACAAATGCTCCATCAAGCCAAAGGCTCCAGAGAAGAAAGCAAGCGCGTCAACGGACTCGGGGGCTACGCCACCTGATGAGCCAATGGCACTCGACGACCTAGAGCTCAACACAGGACTCGAAGGACCAATGGGCATCATGATGATCGAGCCATCCTGGACACAACCCTACATCACATATCTTCTCAACAAAAGGCTGCCTGACAACCCAACTGACACGCGACACATTGCGCGACTACGATCCAAGGCATTTGCCATGATCAACGGCGAACTGTACAAGCACAGCATCACATGAGTACTCCAACGGTGCATCTCCAATGGAGACAAAAGGGCCGTCCTCCTTGACATCCACGAAGGGACCTGTGGGCACCATGCCGGTAGTCGCGCTCTCGTCGCCAAAGCTCTATGAGCTGGATTCTACTGGCCCACGACCATGCGCTATGCCAAGGACATTGTCCAGCGCTGCAACGCTTGCCAGCGATTCGTGGGAAAACCACACGCACCTGGTGCAGAACTCCGGCCAATACCATTGGCTTGGCCCTTCGCGCAATGGGGACTCGACATGGTCGGCAAGCTCCCGAAATCCTCGCGAAGAGGTTACGTATACTTCTTGGTTGCAGTCAACAAATTTACCAAGTGGATCGAGGCCATGCCGGTGACAAACCAATCAGGAGCCAGCGCCGTCAAGTTCTTCGAGTCCATCGTCTACCGCTTTGGAGTGCCGCACAGCATCATCACGGACAATGGGACAAACTTCACCTCTAAGGAGTTCTAGGAATTTGTGAAAACCTGGGAATCAACATTAGCTACGCCTCGGTGGCTCACTCGCAAACCAACGTTCAAGTCGAAAAGGCCAACGGCCTCGTATGCGGCGGCATCAAGAAACGACTCCTCCGGCCACTCGAACAAGCCGCTGGATGCTGGCCAGACAAGCTGCAATCTGTACTCTAGAGCTTGCGCACAACTCCAAACAGCGCCACGGGATACACCCCGTTCTTCATGGTGCACGGCGCTGAAGCAGTGATACCCGCAGAAGTACGCTATAAAGCCCCACGGGTGGTCGCTTACAGCGAGCAAGAGTCAACTATTGCACTCGAAGACTCCCTCGACCTTCTTGATGAGGCACGAGAAATCGCAGCGAAAAGATCAACGATCTACCAGCAAAGCCTCTGCAACTACCACAGCAGAAGGCTACACCTAAGATCCTTCGTCGAAGGAGACATGATCCTGTGACTCAAGCAACAAGGACATCTCAATCTCGAGTCCCCTTGGGAAGGACCCTATGTGGTTACAGAAGTAATCCTAGGTGGAGCATATCGCCTTAAAGATCTCAAGACAGGAGTCGCATACTCCAATCCTTGGAACGTCGCGCAGCTGCGTCGTTTCTACCCTTAGTCGTTTTTTTTCTACATTACAAATAAGGCTACAGCCACACACTGTACCTCGTACTATTCCATGAATAAATAAAGCTAAGTGCCCCAAAACCCTGTGTTTTCCCTTATTTTCTCGCAATTTCATCACTCGGGGGCTGCGCCACCCTTTACACTCTCATTCTACGAACAAATCGCAGTATCCCGAGTAGCTGATACAACATCAATGGAACCCTTGATAAACACCAACCCAGTTGCAACGCACCTGACAGGTTGGCAAGGCGCTGAGATAACACAAGTCAGGCTAACGAAAAGGAACTGCAGAGATACAAGTCATGCTACTACTCCAATAGAAGAATGTTCGCCTGCTCCTCGAAGAAATCTACGATATCTTCTGTTGGGCGATCAACTGCCTAGTAATGCGGAACCATGTTCCAGGTCATACCTTCCGGCGGGGTCGGCGGCCCAATGGCAACAACTGCAACATCTACATCTGGCCTATGCAGTCGCACCAGCGACAAAGCAGCTTTGGCACCATCCACTAACTACTGCCGCACACACTCGCGAACTGCACTCAGATCTTGAAACTTCGCCAGAAGAGCCAACAGGCTTGAAGGGATGGCGTCCAGCGGGAATATCGTTTGATATATATGCCTAAGGCTGACTTTAGAAGCACGATCCTGCAGGGTCGCAAGTGCGATCACACGATCATGGTCCACCCAAAAGTACCCACTCGCCTGAAGCTGCTCCTGGGTCAGGTCGTTCATTCAAATGGCAATCCGGTCTTTCTCATCCTGCGGATGACGAGCACTAACAACTACACCAAGCAAAAGGGAAAAATATGAAGACAAGGCATCGTCGCGGCTGACTAAAAGAAAAGATAAGAGGGCAGAAAGCTAACATTTGAACTGCTCACTCAGCTGCACCACCTCCTCCAAGAGATACTGCTCGCGGGTGGTAGCCTTCTCCGCCTTCGACTTCCATACATCCGCGCTACCACGGAGGATGGGCAACTCACGCTCCAGTTGCTTAACGCGATCGTGCAGTCGCGAAAGCAAGGACAACTCATCCACCTTTGAGCGCGCCTGCGCCAAGGTTTCATTGGTGGGTGCAGGATCACGAGGATCACTCGAAGGACCACTCGACGTACCCTATCACAAACCAAGCAAGAGCGAATAAGGGACCAAGAAAATACATGGATACAAGGCTCGAATGCATTCAAGCATGGCAAAAGTCTCAACATAGACACTCCCACAAAAAACATGGTTCCAACAAGAAAGTAAAACTACAACTATTACAAGATAGCTACTGAGGAGAAATCTACTTCTTCAACTTTGATTTGGGCTTCGGAGGCCTCATCGAATCCGTGGCGGTCTCTGACGCCACAGACTTTCCCGTGCCAGCCCCTGATGCCTAAGCCCTCACCGCATTCTTCACCCGTTGCAGCTCTTCGGAGTATTTGGTGACTGTATTGATGAGCTGCGGTCCATATTTACCACAGCCAGTAGCGAAGGGAGCAAACACTACTTGTTGGCCATCCATGCCGATGGGCATCGTCTTGGAGATCGCAGCAGGGTCTAGCTCCATGCCATGGGCTTGCACCATCGCGGGTGTCATGGTGGTGCCGACAGACCGCTAGGAGTTCCTGAAGTCCATAGGAATACCCCCAGCAAGGGATTCCACCAGGTCCTCCAGATTGTCAATCAGCTCAGCCTTGGGGGTCAGGTCCCTGCGTATGCGACTGAGCACATCCTTGGCCTTTGTCAACTTCCCCTGAAGGGAAGCGCTGCAGTCTTCGACTATGGCGACAGTACCAGCCAACGCATCGTCGCAACGAAGGGCCTGGACGTCAAAGCTCAGGCCACTGGCATCTACATATAGAAAAAGTGTTAGCACAAATAACACGATGTCGAAGCAAGAAACAACGAAAATTCAGCTGAAAATAAATACCTGAGAGGGACTTAGCAATTGAGAAAAGTTGCTCCTCGAGCAACTTCTCCCTCCCGATGTTGGAGACGCGCAAGTCCTCTTCGCGTTTTCACAAGTCTTCTTCGCGCTTTTGCGACTCCTCCAGGGCTACGATTGCTTCATCATGACTCTTCGCCACCATGGCAAGCGCCTTTTCGAGGGAAGCAGCATGACGAAGAAGTTCGTTATGCTCAACTGCAAAGAACAGGATATATCATCAATCAAACCAAAGAGCCTTCACGAAGACAAAGACAAAGCTAAAACTTACCTTCAACAACGCGATGGCGATTTTCCAGGCGTGCATGCTATCGACCCATGTCCAGGACTTGCTCTGTCAGGCGGGCATCTTCTTTCACGATGAGCTGCATCAGAAGAAAATAAAGTTCAGCAACTGCACCAAGTATATCTTCGACTGCAAAAACAACAAAGGGACGCTTACATGGTCCTCCAGAGACTCCGAAGATGATTGTTGCACAGTCATCCGGGAAACCACCTGGTGTCCCTCGGCATGAGGGGAACTCGATGAGTTGTGCCCCGAGTGGGCTACCAATGGAGGAGAGGAAGATCGTTCGGCCACTTCCTTGGCCTTGGAGTCTACGACTCCGGATTCCTTCACAAATTGGACGTCACCAGAAGACGACGCCGCCGCTTGACTATAAAGCACATCCAACAAAAACTTCAGAGAACGCAACTCTAGAAAAGAAACCAAGACAACATCGAAAACATACCAGTCAAATTTATCAAGGTCGAAGGATTGCTCCTCCGACTCTGACGACTCCTTTGGCAGTCGCAGTTTCTTTCGGACAGGAGGAGCCATGGAGCACACAGGAACGACAGGGATTGGCTCCTCTGCAACAACAGAAGGGCCTTATGGGGTCATTGGCGATGAAGCATCTGAATCCTTACTACGGGAATGCTTGCGAGTGTCCGGGTCGCTGGACTCGGGGGCTCCCTCCTCCTCTTCTATTGGGATGGTCGACTCCGACTCGTCCTCTTCATCCACCTCGCGAGGGATAACCCCTTCAGGACGAGAGGGAAAATTGGGAGACACCTTCTAGTTCTGCATTCAGAAGATACAATGCTATATATCAAGTGATCAGTGGCAATCGACAAAAAGAACTACTTCGTAGTACAATTCTACCTCAGGAGGAGGGTTAGAGACGTCGAATGGAGGCACGACTGGTTCGCTCGAGAGATCCTCCTTGGCGGTATATTTCGTCACCAATCGTAGCCTCCTATCTACTTCACCCGCAGAAATGCCATCGGCAGATATGCGAGTGGTATCGCTCGGACCGGCCTAGCAAAACATGGGGTGGACTCTGGCCTGCAGAGGCTGGATGCGGTGGCGCAACCAGGTGCGAATGAGGGTGGCGCCACCTTCTTCCTTGCCTATGCGATCTTCGAGGTCGCAGACACGCTCATATAGCACTTCTGTTTCCACGAACTCGCCGTGCATAATGACATTCTTCCAAGAGCGCCTCCTCTTGCATGTCGTCGCAGGATCGAAGGGCGCGAGTCTGTAGTGCTCTCCGTCGGCCTTCTGGTTGCAGATGTAGAACCACTTGTCTCTCCACCCTTGGACGGACGCCGTGAGTTTGATATCGAAGTAGGTGATAGAAGAGTCGATGTGGATTCTGCAGCCTCCTACATCGTAGACTACCGAACCGGACGTCGACTGGCGTTTCAGCTTAAAAAGCCTCTTAAAGAGGCCAAAGTGCGGCTCGATTCGGAGCCAGCACTTGCAAAGCATAATGAAGCAGGAGATGTGGAGAATAGAATTTGGGGACATCTGATGCAGCTGGAGCCCATAGAAGCAAAGGAGGCCCCTAAAGAAAGGGTGTAGGGGCACAGAAAGACCTTGGATGATGAACACAAGGAACATCACCCAGAAACCAAGAGGAGGGCAAGGAATTACCTCCTCACCGGGCACTCGCGAGTCATCTTCCAAGGAGGGAATAACTCCATCTCGACGATGAAGATGCAACTCGGCGGGCTTGATGATGGACGCACGCCAAGTGCTGTTGGTGACGCGGGTTCCCGCGCCCTTCTTCTTCCCAGTGCCGGCGGCGTTGGTTCCCACAGTGGCAGAGCCACCCTTCTTCTTGGTGGCGGCAATGGCAGCGACAGACCCAGCGGCGGCGCCTTCCTTCTTCTTTCCCATCTTCCGATGGCGGTGTGATGGCTCAATGCACGGCGCCCAGAAAAGTGCTGGTGCGGTGTTGATGTAGAGCTCCTTGGGAACCCCAAGAGGAAGGTATGATGAGCACAGCAGCAAGTTTCCCTCAGTTATGAAACCAAGGTTTAATCGAACCAGTAGGAGCAAGGAAACACCCCAAAGGTGTTGCTAGCTGAGCCTTGGCAGGGCACACTACCGGTGCTAGTAGCAATGTGGAGACCTGCACAACACAACCACAGAACTTTGTACCCAACTTGCGATGAGGCTGTCAATCTCACCGTGTTTTGCTAAAAACAACGGATTAAACGTATCGAATGGAAAGAAGTAATAGTTTGCAAAAAGTAAACACAAAGCAGTAAAAGATTGTAGATTGTATGTAAAGAAAAAGGACCGGGATCCATAGTTCACTAGAGGTGGCTCTCCTTAAGATAGATAACATTCTGGGTGAACAAATTACAACGGGGCAATTGACAAACACCGAGAAAGCAATACATGCATATACTAATCATCTTGACTCCTTTGAGACTTGATTGGGCATTACAACATTATACATAGACCACCATCCAACTGCATCTATGACTAATAATCCACCTACAGGTTATCATCCGAACCCCCTCCAGTATTAAGTTACAAGCAATAGATTATTGCTTTACGAACTGCGTGTAAAGTAAACAATACGATTGTTCTATGAACAAAGGATTGTTGTTTTCTCCCTAGTAGCAACAACACATCTAGTGCCTTAGAGATTTCTGTCACTTCCCCAGATTACTAGAGGCATGAACCCACTATCGAGCATAAATACTAACTCTTGGAGTTGCTAGCATCTACTTGGCCAAGATAGCTACTAACAATGGAAAGCATGCAAGATCACAAATAACAAACACATGATAGAATCAATAATCAATATGAAATATCATCTCAATATCCATCAGATCCCTGCAAACACAACATGTATGAATTACAAATAGGTGATCTTGATCATGAACGGACCTCACCAGATCTAAACATGAAAGCACAAAGGAGGAGAACTAGCCATCTAGCTACTACATGGATCCGTAGTCTAAGGATGAACTACTCACGCATCACACCGGAGGCTTGCATGGTGATGAAGAAGGCCTCCAGGGTGAATTCCCCTCTCCGGCAGGGTGCCGAGAAGAGCTTCAAATCCCTCCCGATCTAGGGATGGAGATGACAGTGGCTACAGACTCTTTTATGGATTTTTGATCGGGCACTTAGGGTTTACATCCCGAGGGCATCTTATAGTCGGAAGAGGAGGCCGAGGGGGTGCCTGGGCTGGCCACACCACCCCCTGGCGCGGGCCAAGCCTGGCCGCGCGGCCAGGTGGTGTGGCTGCCCTCTGGCCCTTCTCCGTCTCGTATTCTGGCAGCTGATGACTTTCAGAAAAATAGGCACTTTGGCTTTTGTCCCGTCCAATTCCGAGAATATTCATTTTCTGACTTTCCTGGAACCAAAAACAGCAGAAAACAGGCAGCTGACACTGTGGCTCTTGTTAATAGGTTAGTCCAAGAAATCATATGAAAAGTACTCCAAAGTTTGGAAAAAACACAAGAAAGTGGATAAAACCAAGCATGGAACATCAAAAATTATAGATACATTTGCAATGTATCAACATCCCCAAGCTTAACTCCTGCTCGTCCTTTAGTAGGTAAGTGATAAAAAGAAAGAATAATTTTTGAGGTGACATGCACCTTCAAAAGACTTGATCAAAGTATTTGCAAAACATTCAAAGCTGGGATCATAGTACTTCAATCATAACATGAAATACAAAGTTCTAGCAATAAGCAAAGAAACTATGATGCAACATGAAAAGGCACAAACAAAAGATTCATGAATAACAATGATTTGCAAGACGTTTGTTTGTTTCACATGAAGAAAACATAGCATAAAAGTATTCAGCTTGTCCCTCAATAGAGTAGCAAATATAAATGCATAGGACACCTTCAAAGTTCATAAGAGTGACTAGATACAATAGTTTCAAACAAGCAATAACAAGTTATGCATCAATCAACTAGTCTTGGGACAATGCACATAGAACTAAGAATGGCCACTATGCTCTCAAAGTAGGTGCATAAAGATAGAAGGTGGAGACTCAATATAATGGTGGAAGAAAGGCCTTGTGTAAAAGGAAGTAGGGATTCAAGTCTCATAAAGAGCTTCCAAAAATTATGGTACTTATAGCTTTCAGCTCTAATTGCCCCTATCATAAGAATCTTGAAGTAATTAAGGTTAAAGTGAACAAACAATGGTGTACATGCTTGACAAAGTATAAGTCAGAAATCTCATGTCCCTTGTATACGAGGGCCGCTCCTCATGCTACTCAAGTTTAGTCACCTGTAAGTTATTGTCATTGTAAGTATATGTGTATCATAGAAAACCACCAACGGGGTACCCCTTGCCCGATGATACGGAAGAATCCCCATATCAAAATGACAAGGCAAGCAGGCAACGACCATCTCAGCAATCTTCTTATTTACCATGGGAATATGGTGCTTTTTTCTCTCTTTCCTCTTTTCATAATCTCTTTTTTTCTCTTTTCTCTTTTTTTTCTCAATATAGGACTCTTTTTTTATAAGAAGAATGCTTCATAGACAGCTCATTATGGTTAAGCTGCAGGTTTCCACCATGTCAGCATGGATTAGACCAGCGTCCCAGGCATTTCTCTAACACATATACATAACTCCATGGACTTACAAGCTCCCCTTTCATTTCACACCGACGACATCCATATAAAAAAGAGCATGATATCAACTAGGTACAAGTACCAAGTGCAATGTTGAAAGCGTTCCCCATGAAAGCATGGTTCTGCTAATTCCCAACAAATAAGTGCAAGCATATACAACATAGAAGACACAATGGTTCAAGTTTATTAAGGGCAAGAAAAGTAAAGTGAGCCATCAAGTTCGTGAGAGCTTTAATCACTAGTTTTCTCATAACAAGTTTAATTTGGAAGGTTAAAAAAAGCATGAATATACTTGGAATAGCATAAGCTAGTAGGTAGGTATGGTGTACTCTTTGGAATAACTTGGTTTAGGGAGTTGGATGCATGAGTGGAACTCATACTTTGTTGTGGAGGCTGGCAAAAGACTGGGAGCGACAAACTAAGAGAGCAATAATGGCCATAATCATGCAGAGCGACAAAACATCATTGATCAAAGCATAAAGTGATACTACAAGTTGAAAACTAAAGGATCATAAAGGCTATGGTGACTTTAGATAGTCATAACATGGTGTGAGCATGCGCCAAGTCAACCCAAATAAAGCATCAAAGGAGAAAACCACTATACTACGCTTTAATATGCTAAAACAACGCATGATTCATCCAAGGGACATTAAGCAATCTCAATTGTTTATAACAAGTCATGCTACAGCAAAGAATACTAAGCATAAAGCCAAAATAATATCAAGCATGGCATGACAAAGCATAGGCCATAGTCAAAAACGAGCTCTTTTTACCACATAAGCATGAACTTTCCTACTCTTTTCCAAACCAAACCAAACTATTTGCAAACCAACATATGAAAGAGAGGGTCCAACCAATTTATTCAGAAAACTAAGCAAACCAAGCAAACGAAAAATCAAAACAAAAACGAAAAAGAAGACGCTCCAAGAACAACACAACTGTGCATGAAACAATAAAAATGAAGCGTTTGGAAGAAACCTAGGATTTTTATTGATGAAGAAGGGAATGCCTTGGGCATCCCCAAGCTTTGACGCTTGTACTTCTTGGATATTTCTTGGGGTGACATGCTTGGCATCCCCAAGCTTGAGATTTAGTCCATCCTTCATCTCATTACTCATTCCTTCCATACACCTGAAAATTTTCCTTCACACAAAACGTCATGCAATCTTTATTAGCAACATTAGTGCACTCAAGATAATAGGTCTTAAGGTTTAGTTCTACCACCAAATAAACTTCCATTAGAACACTATCTACTGTAGCACTTCCCTCAAAAATCTCAATTCCCCAAAAGAACTCAAAGAGGAACCAACAAGAAGCAAATACAGAAAATGGCAGAAATCTGTCAAAACAGACCAGCAGGTAAAGACGAATTTTTTCGAAGACCTTCTGTTGCTCAAATGAAAAAGTGTTGAACTAACAAAAGTTAGATAACAACTTGGGGCAGAATCACAAAATATTACAGCTCAATCCTATGTACAGAGCTCTCTCAGGAATTTTTATGGTGAAGCACAGAAATCTGTTTCGGGACAGCAACTTTCCCAATCATTACTTCACTCTCATTAGAGGTTACTCTTGGCACAAAATGCAAATAAAAAGGATAAGAAGAGGTTATTACAGAGGTAATAACTTTCAAGACTCATCTAAAACTTTTGGGTTATCTCCCAATAAGTACTTTTCTTTAACGCCTTTAAGTTAGGCATAAGAAGCAAGAAAGAATCAAGTGTTGTCAAATGAAGAAGCATTAAGACCAAATTTTGTTTTCATAGGAGAAGCAAAATAATTTTTTTCTCTCTTTTTAGGGAAGTGTTCTATACCTTTCTTGAGTGGGAGTTGATATTTAATGGTGCCTTCTTTCATATCAATGATGGCACCAACAGTTCTAAGAAAAGATCTTTCCAAAGTAATAGGACAAGAAGCATTGCATTCAACATCCAAAACATAGAAATCAACAGGGACATAGGAATTGTTAACCATAATAATAACATCATTAAGACTCCCCATGAGTTTCTTTTTAGCAATATCATCAAGTGGGACATTCAAATAACAATCTTCAAGTGGAGGCAAATCAAGCATATCATAAATCCTTCTAGGAATAATAGAAACACTACTATCAAGATCACATAAAGCTTTGAAATCAAAGTCATTCACTTTCATATTAATGATGGGTTCCCAACCATCTTCTTGTTTTATAGGAATAGAAGCTTTATGTTTCATCTTTTCTTCTTTAATCTTTATGAGAGCATCAGTAATGTGTTTTGCAAAGGCCATGTTCATAGCACTAGCATTAGGACTTTTACCAAGCTTTTGTAGGAACTTAATAACTCCAGAGATGTTGCAACCATCAAGATCAAAATCATAATTATCATTTAAAGTAGTAGAACTATTACTAGCCTCAACACTAGTGGTGGTAATAGTAGAAACACTAATGTTTCTAGCAATTTCATATTCTCTTTCCCACTTAACATGTAATTTAGATAATAGTCTAACGTTTTCATCAATTCTTACTTGTATAGCATTAGTAGCTGCAAAGGGATTATCATTAGTTTCAGGTTTAGCGGCTATTTTATTAATCAATGAAGATCGAGCTTCAGACAAAGATGATATATTCCTCTCAGCATTAGAAAGTTTCAATTGTAAACTAGGAATTTCCCTATTTAGACTCTCAAGTTGATGGCTAATTTTTTCAAAATGGTAGATTGTTCCTCCATAGTTTTAATAAATACTTTATTTTGCTCATATTTCATTTGCATGAAGTTTTTAGTGGCTCTTTCAACTTCCAAAATTCTTCCTTCACTAGGTAATCTAGGTTTACCATTATAGCCATAAGTATTATTAGGAGGGTAGGGCCTATAATTGTTATTACCATAAGCATTGTTGCCAAAATTATTATTTCTTATGAAGTTCACATCAACTTGCACTTCTTGAGCAACCAGAGAGGCTAAAGGAACATTATTTGGATCAATATGGGCTTTCCATTAACAAGCATAGACATAATAATATCAATTTTATCACTCAAGGAGGAGGTTTCCTCAACAGAATTTACCTTCCTACCTTGTGGAGCTCTCTCGGTATGCCATTCAGAATAATTAACCATCATATTGTCCAGAAGTTTCGTTGCAGCACCCAAAGTGATGGTCATAAAGGTACCTCCAGCAGCAGAGTCCAATAGGTTCCTTGAAGAATAGTTCAATCCTGCATAAAAAGTTTGGATGATCATCCAAGCAGTCAGTCCATGATTGGGACAATTCTTTACCAAAGATTTCATTCTTTCCCAAGCTTGAGCAACATGCTCATTATCAAGTTGTTTAACCTTCATTATTTCACTTCTCATAGATATAATCTTAGCAGGAGGATAGTATTTTCCAATGAAAGCATCTTTGCATTTAGTCCAAGAATCGATACTATTCCTAGTTAAGGAATTCAACCATTCTTTAGCTTTTCCTCTCAAAGAGAAAGGAAACAATTTCAGCTTAATAATATCACCATCTACATCCCTATGCTTTTGCATCTCACAAAGTTCAACAAAGTTATTTAGATGGGAAGCAGCATCTTCATTACCAATACTAGAAAATTGTTCTCTCATAACAAGATTGCGCAAAGCAGGTTTTATCTCAAAGAAAGTATCTTCAGGCACAGGTGGAGCAATAGGTGTGCTCATAAAATCATTGTTGTTGGTGCTAGTGAAGTCACACAACTTAGTGTTTTCAAGAGTAGTCATTTTTTGTGTTTTCAAATAAGAAAGCAAACTAGTAAAACTAATTTTTTTTAAGTTTTTTTTTGATAAAGAAACAAGCAAAGAAAGTAAAAAGAAACTAAGCAAAACAAAAATAACAAAGTAAAGAGATTGGTTATGAGGGACTCCCCTTGTGAAGATGTCCTTGACTCCTCGGCAATGGCGCCAGAAAAATGCTTGATGGCTCAATGCACGGCGCCCAAAAAAGTGTTGGTGCAGTGTTGATGTAGAGCTCGTTGGGAACCCCAAGAGGAAGGTATGATGAGCACAGCAGCAAGTTTCCCTCAGTTATGAAACCAAGGTTTAATCGAACCAGTAGGAGCAAGGAAACACCCCAAAGGTGTTGCTAGCTGAGCCTTGGCAGGGCGCACTACCGGTGCTAGTAGCAACGTGGAGACCTGCACAACACAACCACAGAACTTTGTCCCCAACTTCCGATGAGGTTGTCAATCTCACCGTGTTTTGCTGAAAACAAAGGATTAAATGTATCGAATGGAAAGAAGTAATAGTTTGCAGAAAGTAAACACAAAGCAGTAAAAGATTTTAGATTGTATGTAAAGAAAAAGGACCGGGATCCATAGTTCACTAGAGGTGGCTCTCCTTAAGATAGATAACATGCTGGGTGAACAAATTACAACGTGGCAATTGACAAACATTGAGAAAGCAATACATGCATATACTAATCATCTTGACTCCTTTGAGACTTGATTGGGCATTACAACATTATACATAGACCGTCATCCAACTTCATATATGACTAATAATCCACCTTCAGGTTATCATCCGAACCCCCTCCAGTATTAAGTTGTAAGCAACATATTATTGCTTTACGAACTGCATGTAAAGTAAACAATACGATTGTTCTATGAACAAAGTATTGTTGTTTTCTCCCTAGTAGCAACAACACATCTAGTACCTTAGAGATTTCTGTCACTTCCCAAGATTACCAGAGGCATGAACCCACTATCGAGCATAAATACTAACTCTTGGAGTTGCTAGCATCTACTTGGCCAAGATAGCTACTAACAACGGAAAGCATGCAAGATCACAAATAACAAAGACATGATAGAATAAATAATCAATCTGAAATAGCATCTCAATATCCATCGGATCCCCGCAAACACAACATGTATGAATTACAACTAGGTGATGTTGATCATGAACGGAGCTCATAAGATCTAAACATGAAAGCACAAAGGAGGAGAACCAGCCATCTAGCTACTACATGGATCTGTAGTCCAAGGATGAACTACTCACGCATCACACCGGAGGCTTGCATGGTGATGAACAAGGCCTCTAGGGTGAATTCCCCTCTCCGGCAGGGTGCCAGGAAGAGTTTCAGATCCCTCCCAATCTAGGGATGGAGATGACGGCGGCTACAGACTCTTTCGTGGATTTTTGATCGGGCACTTAGGGTTTACGTCTCGAGGGCATCTTATAGTCAGAAGGGGAGGCCGAGGGGGTGCCTGGGCTGGCCACACCACCCCCTCGCGTGGGCCAAGCCTGTCCCCGCGGCCAGGTGGTGTGGCCTCCCTCTGGCCCTTCTCCGTCTCGTATTCTGGCATCTGATGACTTCCGGAAAAATAGGCACTTTGGCTTTTGTCCCATCCAATTCCGAGAATATTCATTTTCTGACTTTCCTGGAACCAAAAACAGCAGAAAAGAGGCAACTGGCACTGTGGCTCTTGTTAATAGGTTAGTCCAAGAAATCATATGAAAAGTACTCCAAAGTGTGGACAAAACACAAGAAAGTGGATAAAACCAAGCATGGAACATCAAAAATTATAGATACATTTGCAATGTATCACTGTGAGAACGGAGGAAGTAGCTAGGGAAGATACGGAGCTGGTCCAACATCGCAATGAGAAAGTGCGCAAGGAAGCATAGAGCAACGACAATGGCAATGGAGGCAAGAACAACGAAGACAGATAGGGAAATTACCACTGTTGTGCTACTGCTTAACCTCATCATAGATACCATCCAACGGCCAGCGGAAACCCTACTACATGTGTGGCGCACATCGCCATCGACACATGGTGAAGCTGAAGCATGAACCGTGCCCCCACTATTCCCATTACACGTGGAAATCGAGGAGACACAATTAAAACAGAAGATTACGCACGCTTGATCAAATCGAAGTCAAAAAGTGGGACCCACCGCTCGTCACATCCCGTCAAAGCCGCTCACGCGAGCAACTAAGGTCATCACATTGTCATCACTGATGTCATCAATATCAGCAGCAGAAGATTTCGACTACTTTAGTCCTCGCTCGAGTCTTCGACTCAACCAAGCACTCGGAGGCTACTCCCATAGGGAGCACTGGTCGCGCACCCTACGATTATTTTTTATGCACGTGTATAAAGCATTCAAGACAAACCCATCACTCGAATCTGTGATTCGATTGTGAAATTTGGGTTACTCCCATAGGGAGCGCCAGAAGCAAACTCGACTGAAACAAGCAACAAAAGACGACAACAGTCGCAAAAGGTCTTTAGTCCCCACTCGAGTCTTCGACTCAACCAGACACTCGGGGGCTACTCCCATAGGGAGCGCTGGTCACGCACCCTATGATTATTTTTACATCAAACTGTGTGTTGATAACATCCACACTTGAATGCTATGGCGACTCCGCCTCATACTTTCCCTACAAAGAGACTGCGTCTCCTAGGCCACCCGAATCATCTCCGCAATGACAAAAATTGGGATGCCGCGCTTACATCGTGAAGATAAGACCTAAATAAGGTCGGGCAACGCATCTGCTATGCACTACCAGAAATATATCCGTGCTTACAGGTGCGATGAACATGCCTTGACGGACCTGTCGAGTGCTCACACTTATACACTGGAATTCGACTCCTGTAAGACCTCCACGGCCTGAGTCGAATTATGCCAGCACTTTTCCGAATTCGAGTCTGGGACTCGAGTTTGAGTAGATTGCGTTGTTTTGCCCTAAGGAAGTTAACTGATACCAATACATCGGATAAATCAGGCATGCATATCAACAATCCCTATGACACGAACAGAACGCTCAAAAAATGCTTAGTCATGCACTCGAAAGGCTTCCTAAAGTCCCTAGTCGAATCTGCGATTCCACTAAGCACTCGGGGTGACATGGGTATACCCTGCAGGTACTCGAGTTTGGTATATACGGTCCAGATACGGTGGAAGCTCACAGCGTTGCCAAGGCCTAGTGGAGAATTCGAGTGTACCACGGACTCTCGATTGCTTGCGAGACAAGAAGAAGCTTAAGATAGAAAGTTCAAAGGGAAAACCCTAATCTGTAACCGACTCGACCTGCTACCCGAGACCTGACCTATCTATATAAAGGCTAGGAGGGGGCGGCGAGGAGGACACATGCAACCCTAGTTTCCACAACTCTCGCCAGATTGTATTTGTGCGCCCCTGTAATCTTCGATTCCTTCGTTAATTCCAAGAGCAAACAAGCAGGAGTAGAGACCTCTACGAGGCTTGAACCTACGTAAAACTTGCGTCCCTGTGTGCTTGTTTGCTAGCCGACTGATGCCTCCAGCGCTCCCTCCTTCTCCAAAACCCAAGTCCATAACAATGGGCATTGACGAGTTAAACCCTTGTCAATACCAATCCCAAGTTTTACTTGCAAGCTTTATTATTTTACTTTGACCAAAGTTCTTTACCTTTAGTTAGTGATTTGTGAGTATTGGAAAAAATAGGATAGATACCATAAAGAGCATAAAACTAGGCCTAGGTAGTTATACTTAGATGCCATAAAAAGCATAAAACTAGATTTGGATAGTTACCCTTGATTAGCACCCACCATTAGTGACACCCCATTGATAGTTGCTAGTGCTAAACTACTACCAATCACTTTAGATGGGAATACTTGGAGAAAATGATTATGAAAACCTTGGAATGATGATTCATTCTATTGAAATGCTTTGACATGTATTCTGAAACACAATGGTTTGATGATGAAACTTCTTAAGGCATGAGCCTTAGTTTTGATAAAAAACTGATGGTTGGGTTCAGATGCGATACCATTCCAATTTTATAGTACAACCGCAATACCTGAATTGGGTAGGGCTTAACTGGAAGTTTATATGCCTTAGTATGGGTTCCCTCGCGGAAAGAGGTTGAGCTGGGGCTACCTCGTGAATGTGAATGTCCACCTATGTAGTGCCTTGTATGGCAGATGGCCGTGGCTGGGAGGCCAAACTCATACGGGAGGTGCCTATACTAGAGTGTGTAATTGAAAGGTTATGATTGATTATCCGCATAAGTATGATGTTCAGGGTTATCCCTGGCGGATGTATCGAATATTGTGGTGAAAGTGTACCACCTCTGCAGAGTGTCAAACTATTCGAATAGCCGCGTCCGCAGTCATGGACTGTTGGAGTGGCCATACTATTCCATTGTCAGATGTTTTCAAAAATGACTTGTGAATTGAACTATAACTTTGACTTCACCACAACAGGGTTGTGGACATGAAAACTAGGTTCCCACTTAGGTGATGTAGAACATTAAATTAGGTGCTTTACTTTTGAACTCCTTATGAAATAAACCTGGCTTTTTGCAAATAAACCTAGAGCTTAAGATTCCTACTAGAACTACCTTACTTGTTAGTGATAGATTGTGAGTACTTAAAGAGTACTCATGGATTTTTCCCTGGCTATTCCCGTGGCCAGACTATGAGGAGGACTACCAGGAAGATGGACAGCAGGAGGTCTATGACAACTAGGATCATCTCCATCGTCAGCATTGCCTGTGACCCTGAAGATGGAGCCCCTACTATGTTTACTTTCCGCTGTTTTGATTGTATTAAGACTGGATCATGAGATCCTTTATTTGTAAGACCTTTATTATGGTTTGTAATGGATGTTGTACTGTGGTACCAATTTTTTTATGTCTCGCAAAAATGGTAATCCTGGTATTGCGAGGTATGGCATAATAGGCATCTGGGATTAAAAATCCGGGTGTTGACAGCCTCCCTATCTTCCTCTTCCTTATTCTCTTGGAGTTGCTGGATTTCATCCAAGAGTTCATTCTCTTTCTTCTTTTGAAGCTCTCCGATCTGCTCAAGAGGCTGAGTTCTCATGGCTTCGAAGGCTTTGTGTTGACCGTCCGACAGCATACGCGGTCCGTATGATATTAGCCGCATGGATCTTGCTTGGCTGAGGGATAGTAGAACCGGTCATTACTGCCTAATCTATGTCTTTCCCTAGCAGAGTCGCCAAAAAGTATGTTGCACTTTAAACGGGATGGATCCGCCTAGTCGGAGGACTAGAGTCACCCGTTTGACCAGATAACATGTACGATCTAACTCGGGTGCCTAGGAGAGCAAGGGTGATGCACATCAATGCGTGATACGCAAGCTAGTATGCTGGCACTCTTTGAACCAGAAGCCCCGGTTTCTCGGGAGGGACCCCGTGTGAGATTCCAACGACTATTGGCTGAGTAATGTAAAGTCACAGAAGAAACGAAAGCAGGAAAAGGGGTGGGATAGTCGAAAGTAATGCAGAAAAGTATTACGAAAAAGGAGACGAAAAGTAGATTGTATTGATTTGTCGATTGTGTGTTTAAAGTCAATCGGGCGTCACCCCTCACAATATATATTGGGCAGCTGGTCTTTCCGTGCAAGACTATGATACTATTACACAAGTATATTACGGATTCCTTAGTAAGGAAGTAACTTAAACTAGGAAACTAACACTAGCTTTGTAGTGGACCCGGTCCCAAGCGTCTGGTCAACTCTTCGTAGATTCTCTTCCCTTCCGTGTTGTGCCTTCTTACCGGTTAAGTCATGATCTTGGGCAAGAATTCACCGGCTTCTAGAATCTTCTATCTTGTAGACCTCTACCGATGTAATTTGTTTTGGGATGTCTTGCAATAACAGACTTAGAGCCGACTATCAACATTGGGCTTACAGCTAAATCCTGATAAATCGGCAAAATGTCCATCCGCGGCTCACGTTCCTTCGGCTTTCACCGTGGTAATTTTAATCGGTCTAAAACAGGTGCTAACAAGGAGGATATAGACGGCGGCGAGGCCCAGGCCTATGGTCGTGGCCACCACGCTGGAGAGATCGCAGCCTAGGGCTGCAGCGAGAGAGCGTCACCGCTGACCGATTCGGACGCATCAAAACCGTCTGTACCGTGCTGCTGGGTCAGTTTTGTTGTACAGCACGCCTAATAGCCCGTTCGCGACTGTAGATGATCTTGAAAGATCCGTTTGGTGCTGGATCTGGATGAATGAGTGGCGCTGCTTCTGTCCTATTCAGTGCGGAGCAGAGTGTCTGGCACTAGTTTAGTCCAATAATTTTGCTAATCTTTAAAAGTTGTGCTACGTTTGTCCTATTTGTGTGTCTTTACTTTGTGCTTCACTTTAGAGATACCGTAAAGGTAGGTATTACTATAAGTATATACACCACATTTTTGTTTATTCTCGAATCCTTTTCTCGAGGAAGTTTTGCTCTTGAAAGAGTGCTCCGTGGAGTACTTAACCGGGATACGTACTCAAATTAAGCAACTGTGGAAGGCAGCATGCAGCTTCCCAATTTCGATTCGTCTACTGCCTGGAAAGCAGAAATCGATGTATATATGTGGGTGTGCGCGCACCACGGCTCCATAGGACATCCTAGCTCACACTCACACACACGCAGCCGCAATGGCGTCCTCTGCTGACCAAAAGCCCCAGCCACACGTCGTCGAGGAATGCCGCGGCGTGCTGCAGCTGCTCAGTGACGGCACGGTCGTGCGCTCCAAGGCGCTGCCTTTCCCTGTCGGCGACGGCGCAGACCGCGGGGACGGCCGCGTCGAGTGGAAGGACGCGGTGTACGATGCCGACCGCGGTCTCGGCCTCCGCATGTATAGGCCGGCAGCGACGACTGCAGAGGCGGACCAGGATGTGCGCGCCAAGCTCCCCGTGCTCGTCTACTTCCACGGCGGGGGCTTCTGCATTGGCTCCTACGCCTGGCCTAACTTCCACGCTGGCTGCCTCCGACTCGCTGCCGAGGTCCCCGCCGTCGTGGTCTCCTTCGACTACCGCCTCGCGCCGGAGCACCGCCTCCCCGCCGCCCACGAGGACGCTTCCGCGGCCCTCTTCTGGCTCCGCGACCAGCTCGGGTCGGACCCGTGGCTCGCCGGCGCGGCCGACCCACAACGGGTGTTCGTCTCCGGCGAGTCTGCCGGCGGCAACCTCGCGCACCACCTTGCTGTCCAGTTGGGCACGGCGGGGCTGGATCCTGTGAGGATCGCTGGGTACATCCTCCTCATGCCGGCCTTCCTCTCGGAGCAGCCGACGCAGTCCGAGCTGAACACGCCGGCGACGGCGTTCCTGAACAGGAACATCGCCGAGAGTTACTGCCGCCTTTTCCTGCCCACCGGAGCGAACAAGGACCACCCCCTGGTGAACCCTTTTGCTTCCGACAGCCCGAGCCTGGACACGTTGGACGTCGGCCGCATGCTTGTCGTCGCAGCAGAGGGGGACCTGTTGCGGGACAAGAATGTGGAGTACGCGGAGCGGCTGAGGGCGGCGCGGGGGGAGGAGAACGACGATGTCGAACTCCTCGTGTTCGCCGGCGAGGAACACGCGTTCTTTGCGTTGAAGCCCGCGTCCGCGGCCGTCGGCGAGCTCGTCCAGGCTATCAGGCGTTTCGTTGCCACCGAAGGAGCCAGATGAGATAGTCACTCTCGTGCTCGTCGAGCCGTCTGGGTCATCACTCGTCAGATCGTGGCCCTGTGGAGGTTATCTTTTCTGCATCGTGTCGTGCACATTTTTATGTTCCCCTCTTGTCTCCTGCCCACAATAATCGGGGGTCGCATAATGTGTGGACTGCAACGATTTGCCGCTTTGCCACTGTCCTAGCTTGAGTATAGTTCGATATTCCCCATAAAGACTATGGGCTCAGATATCTTATTACCTGTAGTTCCAAAATGTACCAGAACATTTTATATTTTAAAACCGATGCTGGAGTACCCGTTAACACTGTGACTAGCGATATTATTATGGCGTGACATGTAATTAATGATAAAAGAGTTTGTGTTGATACCACATGTAGATACGGTGTCATAGCACTAGTACTAAAAAACTAATCCTAAATAAATCTTGTACATAATTTTACATTGAGATTCTTAATAAATACACTAAGACTATAATACTATGCATTATGTAGATGATATCATATACTATTATCATGATATTACAATATAATATCATATACTAGTATCATATCTCACTATGACTAGTTTTAAAGAAAAGATATGTCTGAGTGTCGGAGCTTGGGCCAAACGGGAGAGGTTAAGGGGACACTTTGAATCACTATTGGGGGGCAAATAGCCAAATATAAACTATTTTTACCCAAAAGTTATCAAATATGAAGGGATATTAGGCAATTTTTTCTTGGGCTAGGGGACGACGGCCCCCGAACTGTGTATAGCTCCGCCAGTGTCTCTGATCGTGTAAGTCCAGAGAGGCCCTACAAGCGTTATTGCTTGAAAAAACACTGACAAACGTGCGAGAGTTAGAGCATCTCTAATAGAACCCGTAAAAATCTGACCCTTAAATCGCGAGTACAGGCGGCCAAAAAAATGTTTACGGGACAGAAAAGTGTCGGCGCGGACGGAGCCCTGAAACGTAGAATATTCCGAGAATCATCTTCGTCTTCATCGAGAACAACCCGTGTCGCCGCCGCCCGGCGGCCGCACCGTTGCCTGGGCCTGCCCGCACGTGCCCCGGCGACCGCCACCACCTAGCTAGCTAGCTTAATTAGCGGGGCCGAGACTAGCACCACCGGTTAGCTAGCTAGCTAGCTATGGAATCGATTCGCAAACGATCGGGAGATGAATAGAGCTCGCGCTGCTGGCTGGAATCGCTTCGCCATACTGCTCGCGTGCACCGCGTCTGCTCGCCGGAGTTGGTACGTATCGACAGATTCGCCGGAAATTGGTATACACATGATCAGAATCGGAGCGGTCTGATGGGATCTCACTACAAGGAATCTGCTGATACACGAGCCTCCATTTTTGTCACTGGATCGTCATTGTGTACAATATATGAAAATTTTATGACGAAAAACATATCGTCAAAAACCAAGCGCCAGTAATTGTATACAACGATGTTTTTTGTAAAATCGTCTATGACGATATTGGATCGTCATAACTTCTATGACGATCCAAGTCTAGTCTATCCACGTCAGATCCTACGTGGCAAAATTGTAAAGAAACGAAATCGTCGTAATTCAAATTTAACCCGGTCTATTTCAGTAGTCTGTATGGGCCGAGCCCAATAATTCGGCCTTTTTATTTTGGGGGGCTTTACCTTTTTACAGTCCATTTCCTTTGGGTCTTGGCCTTTTTATATTTTTTTTTCATTTTCGGTCTTTTTATAATCCAAAATTTGTAGACAGTGGCTTTTTCATTACTATTACATGGTCCATTATAATTTACTGTGACCTTTTTACAATGCAATATTATCTTGGCCTTGGCTTCTTTATATTCCATTCTGCATAGCCCATTTATATAGATCAAGCCCAAAATTAAATAAGGCATTCTTTTGAAGAATATGCGAATGAAATAGCACATAAAATCTAGAATCTAAATAAATATAGATATTTGACACCCAACATTTGGATTACATAGCACCATGACATACAGCCAGATTCACAAGTTCAACAATATTATTATATACAAGTATATCACAGTAAACAAGTATCTCCGATTCACACACTTGAGCAAAATGCAAACATGTACCCAGCATGGTTCACACATTTTGGCTTCTGGACAGGACGCACCTAGCCTGGAAGCCCCTCAATGTTGTGTGAGTGGTGTTTGGCTGGCGTCCTGGATCATCTGGTGCCAACCTAGTGTTTAAGAAACAAGTAAAAACATCAAAAAAATTGTTGTAGATGATTTAAGATAGGCATACGTGGCAAATTAGAAAATGAAAGATCTAAGAAAATGGTTTTCAAGATAGACACGCTATAACTAGCAAGAAACATAGAAGAGATCAATTGACAAGTGAATCAATTTGGAAAAACAACATACTACCTAAATTGAATAGAGCATATCAAGATGATAATTACAACATGCATACAACACAGTTAGAAAAGCTCATATGTTATCAAAATAAGTACGAAAAAAGATCATCGACTCCAACACCAAATTTCGAATAACAAACATGAGCAAAGGGAACGACAGTAAGGAGTGATGCAACTAGTACCAGAACAAACATGATTCTGATCATATTTTTGGAAAATACGGGAACATTGGAAGAGTGTCAACTAAAGATATGTGCTATAAAAATACAAAGAAGTATTAGTATACTATATACATATCATACCCTAATTGTAGTGATTGATTGGAACCATCTCATGTAGGAAGTAGTACACACTCATTTTTTCCAATCTAGTTAAACATCACACTACACCCTGTACGGTACCAATGATACTTTTTCATAGTTCTAATGTTCAGTTATGCTCATGAATTTGACAACCAATTAAAAAAAGTTGCACTAACCAAGAACCTACAAATCTACTAAGAGCTAGATCACAACCAAGAGAACGGTACAATACCTAACCAACAAACTTATGAGCTGCAGACCAGAGGGAGCAAATCTAAACTGTGGAGAAGACTATTGAGGAGGTAGTGGGTTAATAAAGGGAGACCAAGTAACCTTGTTGGAATCATCTAGAGTAATCTTGCTGGAATCTATCTAGTGCATGCAATTCTTGATAGATATCCTATGAGCCAAAGAAATGAAGTAGCAACTGCATCAGGAAAGCTAGAATGAATACTTAGATAAAGCGATAGGGCTAAGAAATGTGCAAGGAGATTACAGTTTATGCAAACATCAGGGATATCACCAAACTTGGTTTATTAGACAACATAATGCACTCACAGGTGTCACAGATGTAGTACTGTAATGCAAGTATAGTACAATACACCAATAAATCCAAGATATAGAAGTGGTCAAGCAAGCAAAAAGATTTCCTAACTACAGAAGAAATGCATTGATGTTCAACTATGCGCCCCTTGCAATGATATCCAAGTGAAAATGTTTACTCCATGATATGATAACACTCAAGGGAAGCCATTTACGGTACTCCAAAACTTGCTGAAGTTATATCTTCCTATTTTTTTTACCGAAACACATGGTGCTTTTATCTATATTTTACTAGAAACATACAAACAAAAGTTTTGGTACAAACAGACAAGTGTAGAATGAAAGTACACATTCAAGATAGACCAACTTGTGTTCTAGAAGAACTAAACTTATCCTATTTTGTTTTTTAGACAGATTAGAACACAATGAAATTACTGCCAATGGATTTATTACAGAGTGGAACTCACTGGAGCAATAGATCTAGAAGATGTAAAAGTACTAAATGTAGCCCAAACTTCACCTAGCAACATGCAAAAAAATACTAATAATATCATTTGGAACATGTCATATATGGAACCACATCATATTAGTTCCTAGGTTTGAACGGATATAGTACAAACATGTGAAGGATATTTAACAAAGAAGGGAAGGGCATTGCAAATTTTTCATGATGGACCTTCTTTGTCGATGAATTAGACATTGTTGGTGAAGTTGAAGCCCACGCCCTGGGCCTCGGTCATGAGCGGCGTGTGAAGGAAATATGCCCTGAGAGGCAATAATAAAGTTGTTATTATGTATTCCTCGTATATGATAAATGTTTATTTTGCATGCTATAATTGTATTGATCAGAAACTTCAATACATGTGTGTTTAATAAACAAAAAGGGTTCCTAGTTATGCCTCTCTTATAGACTAGCTTGTTGATTAACAAGATGATCAAGGTTTCCTGATCATGGACATTGGATGTTGTTAATAACAAGGTCACAGCACTTGTGAAATGATGTGATGAACATTCATCCGAAGTATAGCATTACGATCAAGTCATTATGTTTATATTGCTATAACATCATACGAAGTAATCTTTATCCTTAGACCATGAGATCATGTTAATTGCTAACACCAGAAGAGTATCTTGATAACATCAAATGTCACACCGTAATAGGGTGACTATAAAGATGGGTTCAGTGCTACGAAGGTGTTATGTTGAGGCTCATGGATCAAGAGTGGAATTTGTCAATCCCGATGATGGATAGATATACTCTGGGCCCTCTCGGTGATATCACATTAAGATAGCTTGCAAGCAAGTGATGTGATCACTAGAATGTTATATCACAGGAACGAGAAAAGAGTGCATGTCGGTAACGAGATCAAACTAGGTATTTGGATACCGATGATCGAATCTCGGACATGTATTATATCATGAGACAAAGGGATTAAGTTACTAGCGTTAAAGGTTCTCACGATCACAGAAGTCATCGTTGAATATGCAGGAGTCGGTATGGATCTCCAGGTCCCGCTTCTGATTATTGATCTGAGAGGAGTCTCCATCATGTCTGCATTATTCGCGAACCTTAGGGTGACACATTTAAGGGTTACCGGACACCATTTTAGAGCACATATGTTTCAGACGAAAGGATTGCAAAGCGCAGGAATTGTTTCGATAGAAACCGGAATTGTTTCGGGTGAAATTGCAGAAAGTGGTTTTGTATGTGATATTGAAATGTTGCAAGGGTTTTATGTGAATTTTTGTTAATTAAAGTAATTAAAAAAATTCTGAATAAATTTAATAAAAGAGTTTTATTAAATGAGAGAGCATTAAACTTAGACAATTTTAATGCATTTAAAGTGGAGACTTTAAAAGAGAATGTGAAGGGGAATTTTAATGCGGAGGAGTTACCACCACATGAATGGGAGAGGTGAGGGGTCACCCCCCATGGGGCGCCGGCCATGGGGAGGGGTACCCCCCTCCTCCTATAAAAGGCCCCCTCTTCCTCCTTCTTCCTCACACCCCCTTGTGAAGGATCTCTCTCCCCCTCTAGAATTATTCCCCCATGGTCTCGGATTAGGGAGATACATGTTCCCGGTGGTATTTCGTCTTGAAGGAGTTGCTGCTTCCGCTGCATCGCTGGAGCGAGGAGGTGGAGGTTGTCCGGTGGCTTGAACGTGTATGCGAGGACGGATGCGCTGCTGATTTGCGGCGCTCGGACTTCCACACGATCTTGGGATCGGTAAGTGTACGACTACATCAACCACGAGTTCCTACTCATTAACTAAACTCGTTGTCTTCGAGGGTAAGTTCTCCATGGATGTATGTCCACCCGTTGCTCTTTATCTAGTAGATAGATCTTGGCGTATAGTTCTCATCGTAGAATTTTTTTTGTTTTCTATGCTGCGGACCCAAGAGTGGTATCAGAGCCTGATCTATGCGTAGGTGCTTTGCACGGATAGTACACATATGTTTATATGTGGGCGATGATGATCATGTTATTGCATCTTCTATGTATTTTGGATATTGGTGGCATAGTGGGATGAAGCGGCCCAGACCAACCTTACATGTCATCGTACATGAGACCGGTTCCACGACTTACATGCAACTTGTTTTGCATAAGTGGCTGGCGGGTGTATGTCTCTCCTACTATAGTCAATATCTGATTTACAACGAGTTGCTAATAACTTGGTTATCCTTGTTGTGGTTCATGTTCGTAGGTAAGACCGGTTCCATCTCCGAAAGCCCTAAGCCACGTAAAACTTGCAATTGATAAATTAGAGGTGTCTAGTTTAGATTGTTGCTGGGCTAGTGTCTTGATATGGTATTGTTGTAAGTAGATGTATGATAGATACTCTTACAACACACTCAACGTGTAAGTTCCATAGACCTTGGCCTTACACACAAAGGAATGATAGAGATCATACCACGATGCAAATGATAGAGATCAAATGCATGGACCATATCATCTCACTTTACACATTAGATGTTAGCATCTTATACTGCTAGTTTGGCGCTTTTTGTAGCATTGTAAGATGATCCCTCATTTAGATATCAAGATAAAATGTGTTCTTCCTTAAGTATGCACCGTTCTGCGGATCGTGTTTCGAGACATCACGTGATGATCGGGTGTACTCGACTCTACGCTTTCATATAACGGGTGTAAGACAGTTTTACACACGCGAATACTAAGGTTCTTACTTGGTGAGCCTAGCATGTACATACATGGCCTCGGAACACGGACCGAAAGGTTAAGCATGAGTCATATAGTTGATATGATGCCCATATAGATGCTCGCCTTTAAAGCTACACCGACTCACGTGATGATCAGACTTGGTGTAGTGGATTTGGTTCATGTAATCACCAAAAAGACATGAGGGATGTCATTTTTGAGTGGGAGTTCATTAGTAATTTGGATTAGTTGAACTCACTCTATCATAAACTTAGTCTAAATAAACTTTACAAATTCTGTTGTAGATGGCACCACCTGCTTTTAATTTCAATGTGTTCATGGAGAAAGAGAAACTTGCTGCGAATGGTAGCAACTTCACCAACTGGGCTATGAATTTGAGGATTCTCCTCACTGCTGCACAAAAGAAATATGTGCTAGAGGCGCTGCTAGGCCCCCCACCAGCTCCTGATGCCCCTGATGAGGAAAATAATGTCTATATAACTCATCAGGAGGACCACAACTTAGTTCATTGCGGCATACTGTATGGGCTAGAGTCAGAACTTTGAAAGCGTTTCGAAAATGGCAATGCCTTTGATACCATGGGAGAATTGAAAATGATTTTCGATACCCATGCTGCCGTAGAGAGTTATAATGCTTCTAAAAAGTTCTTTAGCTGCATGATGGAGGAGAACAGCTCCGCTAGTGAGCACGTACTCAAAATGTCTGGTTACGCTGATAAGCTTGTGTCCTTGGGAATAACGATTCCCATTGACTTAGGCATACATCGTGTTCTCCAATCTCTGCCACCTAGCTACAAGAGCTTCGTGATGAACTATAATATGCAGGGCATGAAGAAGTCTCTTCCCGAGCTTCTGTCAATGCTTAAGACTGCAGAAGTGGAGATTAGGAAAGAACATCAAGTGTTGATGATCAATAAGACCACCGGTTTCAAGAAGGACAAGAAAGGCAAGCAGAAGGGAAAGAAGGGCGGCAAATCTGTTGCCGCGCCTGAAAAGAAACCCCGAGCTGGCCCTAAGTCTGACACCGAGTGCTACTATTGCAAGGGGACTGGCCATTGGAAGCGCAACTGCCCCAAGTATTTGGCAGACAAAAAGGCCGGCAAGGCAAACAAAGGTATATGTGATATACATGTTATTGATGTGTACTTGACTAGTACTCGCAGTAGCACCTGGGTATTTGATACGGGATCGGTTGCTAATATATGTAACTCGGTTCAGGGGCTGCGGAACAAGCGACAACTAGCAAGGGATGAGGTCACGATGCGGGTCGGCAATGGATCAAGAGTTGATGTGATCGCCGTTGGAACGCTGCCTCTCCATATGCCGTCGGGATTAGTTATAAACCTGAATAATTGTTATTTGGTGCCTGCACTGAGCATGAACATTGTATTCGGATCATGTTTGATGCAAAGTGGTTATTCGTTTAAATCTGAAAACAATGGTTGTTCGATTTATATGAATAATATCTTTTATGGTCATGCACCTGTGTTGAATGGTTTATTTCTATTGGATCTCGATAGTAGTATTACGTATATTCATAATGTTGATGCTAAAAGGATTAAACTTGATAATAATATATCTGCATATATGTGGCACTGCCGTCTAGGTCATATTGGCGTTAAACGCATGAAGAAACTCCATTCTGATGGACTTTTGGAATCACTTGATTTTGAATCATTTGATACATGTGAGCCATGCCTTATGGGAAAGATGACTAGAACACCGTTTTCCGGTTCAATGGAACGGGCGACAGATTTATTGGAAATCATACATACTGATGTGTGTGGACCAATGAGTGTGTCAGCGCGAGGTGGATATCATTATTTTGTTACTTTCACGGATGATTTGAGTAGATACAGGTATATCTATTTGATAAAACACAAGTCTGAAACCTTTGAAAAGTTTAAGGAATTTCAGAATGAAGTGGAAAATCATTGTAACAGAAAGATCAAATTTCTGCGGTCCGACCATGGAGGTGAGTATCTAAGTTACGGGCTTAGCACACACATGAAAGAGTGTGGAATAGTTTCACAACTCATGCCTGCCGGAACACCACAACGTAATGGTGTGTCGGAACGTCGTAATCATACTTTATTGGACATGGTTCGATCTATGATGTCTCTGACTGACTTGCCACTATCATTTTGGGGTTACGCACTGGAAACTGCTGCATTCACTTTAAATTGGGCACCATCTAAATCCGTTGAAACGACACCGTATGAATTATGGTTTGGAAAGAAACCTAAGCTATCATATCTTAAAGTTTGGGGATGCGATGTTTATGTGAAGAAACTTCAGCCGAATAAACTCGAACCTAAAGCGGAAAAATGCGTCTTCATAGGATACCCTAAGGAAACGATTGGGTATACCTTCTATCACAGATCCGAGGGCAAGGTTTTTGTTGCCAAGAATGGATCCTTTCTTGAGAAGGAGTTTCTCGCGAAAGGTGTGAGTAGTCGGAAGGTAGAACTCGAAGAGGTTATTGAAACTTCTCTTCATGAAATGGCGAGTAGCGCAGCACCAGAAATTGTTTCGGAGTTGACTTCACCTAATGAAGAGAGAGCTAATGATATTGATCATGAAACTCCAAAAGAGGACACTACTGAACCTCGCAGGTCAAGTAGGACACGTGTAGCTCCTGAACTGTAGGGCAATCCTGTTGTGAATTTCATGGTTGATGAAATGGATGACCCTGCGACGTATGAAGAAGCGATGATGAGCCCGGATTCCAACAATGGCTAGAACCAATGAAATCCGAGATGGAATCCATGTACGGAAACCAGGTTTGGACCTTGGTGGACTTACCTCACGATCGAAAGGCCGTTGAGAATAAATGGATTTTCAAAAGAAAAACTGATGCTGATGGTAATGTAACCATCTATAAGGCTCGACTTGTCGCAAAGGGGTTTCGACAAATTCAAGGAGTTGACTACGATGAGACATTCTCTCTCGTAGCGATGCTTAAGTCGGTTAGGATTATGTTAGCAATTCCTGCATATTTTGATTATGAAATATGGCAGATGGATGTCAAAACTGCGTTCCTCAATGGTAATATTGAAAAAGAGTTGTATATGATACAACCTAAGGGTTTTGTCAATCCTAAGGATGCTGATAAGGTATGCAAACTTCAGCGATCCATCTATGGACTGAAGCAAGCATCCCGGAGTTGGAATCTCCGCTTTGATGAGGTGATCAAAGAGTTTGGATTTGTCCAAACTTATGGAGAGGCTTGTATTTACAGGAAAGTGAGTGGGAGCAATGTGGCATTTCTGATATTATATGTGCATGACATATTATTGATTGGAAATGATATAGATCTTTTAAACAGTGTTAAAAGTTATCTAAACAACAAATTTTCGATGAAAGACCTTGGTGAAGCGTCATATATATTAGGCATTAAAATCTATAGAGATAGATCAAGGCGCCTAATTGGGCTATTGCATAGTACATACCTTGATAAGATATTAAAGAAGTTTAATATGGACGGAAGTAAGAAGGGGTTCTTACCTATGTTGCAAGGCAAGACATTGAGCAAGACTCAAAGTCCGGCTACAGCGGAAGAAAGAGAGATAATGGGTAAGATCCCCTATGCCTCGGCCATAGGCTCTATAATGTATGCCATGATATGTACAAGACCAGATGTAGCACATGCTATTAGTTTGACTAGTAGGTACCAATCTGATCCAGGTTCGGAACACTGGATAGCGGTCAAGAATATCCTTAAGTACTTGAGAAGAACTAGGGATATGTTTCTTGTATACAAAGATGAAGAAGAGCTAGTCGCTAAGTGTTATGTCGATGCTAGCTTTGACACCGATCTGGATGACTCTAAGTCTCAATCCAGATACATATTTCTCTTGAACGGAGAAGCAGTTAGTTGGAGGAGTTCCAAACAACCTGTGGTAGCTAGATCAATGACGGAGGCGGAATATGTTGCTGCTTTAGAAGCGGCGCAGGAAGCGGTTTGGATGAAGGAGTTCATAACGGAACTAGGTGTGGTTCCTAGTGCATTGGACCCAATGGTGGTCTATTGTGACAACAATGGAGCCATAGCCAACGCAAAGGAACCAAGGTCTCACAAGAATTCCAAGCATATTAAGTGCCGGTTTCACTCCATCCGCGAGCATGTCAAGGATGGAGATATAAAGATTTATAAAGTACACACATACCTAAATGTAGCAGATCCGTTGACTAAAGTTCTCCCTAGGGAAAAACATGATCAACACCAGAACTCCATGGGTGTTAGATTTATCACTATGTGAACTATATTATTGTCTCTAGTGCAAGTGGGAGACTGAAGGAAATATGCCCTGAGAGGCAATAATAAAGTTGTTATTATGTATTCCTCGTATATGATAAATGTTTATTTTGCATGCTATAATTGTATTGATCGGAAACGTCAATACATGTGTGTTTAATAAACAAAAAGGGTTCCTAGTTATGCCTCTCTTATAGACTAGCTTGTTGATTAACAAGATGATCAATGTTTCCTGATCATGGACATTGTATTTTGTTAATAACAAGGTCACAACATTTGTGAAATAATGTGATGAACATTCATCCAAAGTATAGCATTAGGATCAAGTCATTATGTTTATATTGCTATAACATCATATGAAGTAATCTTTATCCTTACACCATGAGATCATGTTAATTGCTAACACCAGAAGAGTATCTTGATAACATCAAACGTCACACCATAACAGGGTGATTATAAAGATGGGTTCAGTGCTACGAAGGTGTTATGTTGAGGCTCATGGATCAAGAGTGGAATTTGTCAATCCCGATGATGGATAGATATACTCTGGGCCCTCTCGGTGATATCACATTAAGATAGCTTGCAAGCAAGTGATGTGATCACTAGAATGTTATATCACAGGAACGAGAAAAGAGTGCATTTTGGTAATGAGATCAAACTAGGTATTTGGATACCGATGATCGAATCTCGGACATGTATTATATCATGAGACAAAGGGATTAAGTTACTAGCGTTAAAGGTTCTCACGAACAGAAGTCATCGTTGAATATGCAGGAGTCAGTATGGATCTCTAGGTCCCGCTTCTGATTATTGATCTGAGAGGAGTCTCAATCATGTCTGCATTATTCGCAAACCATAGGGTGACACACTTAAGGGTTACCGGACACCATTTTGGAGCACATATGTTTCAGACGAAAGGATTGCAAAGCACAGGAATTGTTTTGATAGAAACTGGAATTGTTTCGGGTGAAATTGCAGAAAGTGGTTCTGCATGTGATATTGAAATGTTGCAAGGGTTTTATGTGAATGTTTGTTAATTAAAGTAATTAACAATATTCTGAATAAATTTAATAAAAGAGTTTTATTAAATGAGAGAGCATTAAACTTAGAGCATTTTAATGCATTTAAAGTGGAGATTTTAAAAGAGAATGTGAAGGGGCATTTTAATGTGGAGGAGTTACCACCACATGAATGGGGGAGGTGAGGGGTCACCCCCCATGGGGCGCCGGCCATGGGGAGGGATACCCCCCTCTTCCTCCTTCTTCCTCACACCTCCTCGTGAAGGATCTCTCTCCCCCTCTAGAATTATTCCCCCATGGTCTCGGATTAGCGACATACATGTTCCCGGTGGCATTTCATCTGGAAGGAGTTGCTGCTTCCGCTGCATCGCTGGAGCGAGGAGGTGGAGGTTGTCCGGTGGCTTGAACGTGTGTGTGAGGACGGATGCGCTGCTGATTTGCGGCGCTCGGATTTCCACACGATCTTGAGATCGGCAAGTGTGCGACTACATCAACCACGAGTTCCTACTTGTTAACAAAACTCGTTGTCTTCGAGGGTAAGTTCTCCATGGATGTATGTCCACCCGTTGCTCTGTATCTAGTAGATAGATCTTGGCGTATAGTTCTCATCGTAGGAAATTTTTTGTTTTTTGTGCTGCGGACCCAACAGCGTGGCCAGCCCGCCTTCGGGCTCGACCTCCAACATGTCGTAGTAGGCGTCAGTGATGTAGAGGTCGCCCGTCCTGCTAGGGTTTCACCCACGGGAGCGCACCTTGCTAGGGTTTGCTAGGGAGACCAGAGGACGAAGTTATCAGCTGGGCACACACACGGAGGAAGGGGATTTTGGTGAGATGGGAGAGGAAGGGACTCATAGGGTGATGGTGTATCAGCTCCGGATCTGGACCTCGCGCGAAGTCATGGAGGTGTCTAGACTTTTGAGCACCGTCGGGTAGGTACAGCTTGTCCGCCTTCCGCCACAGTGACCTAGAAAGGCTCGAGATCCGCAATGGCCTACGGTGCTACCCTTGGCCGGAGAACGAGGAGGAAGGATGACAATGGCACCACGACGATGTCCTCCTGCTGGCTACGGGGATGCCGCGCTAGAGAGAGGGGATAGGGCCACCCTATGCCAAGCTCCCTCGTTGATGAAACCTAGCACTTCCTTCAGACACGGCGACAGCTAAAAACAGGGGACATAGAGGGCGATGAGGGGGAGGGAATCGACGAGACACGACAGTTGTTGGGGACATTGGATCAGCGCAGAGGGTGGGTGGCGGCGGACTGCGGTGGAGGGTGGGGCAAGTAGATTGTGATCTTCATGGTGGTGTGTAGATTTTACGAAACTAACCCTCATAACTTTTGTGGTGGAAGAGTGTAGGCCTCTAGGGCGTTTCGGTCATTTTAATTCCAAAATGTGTGCGTTACTAAGAGGCCAGAAAAATGGTGTTGTGACTGTGTAAGCCAAATTTCAGGCGTTGGATGGAGGCCTTGTGGACGGACGGGATCTGTTTGGTAGGCTAATCCGTGGGCAGTCTTACTCTCTATTCTGATTGGTTGGCTCTATTTTGTCGTATCAAAAACGAATCGTTTTGTGAAGTAATCACCAAATAAAAGTTTTAAAATGTTACTATCCTATTTTTCAGAAATACTATACCATGTTACATGGACAATGTCCCAATAGGGGGTATCTCAAACATTTCTTTTCACCCCCGTGAAAAAGACAAATACGTGCCGAATCGGTAGGAACTAGGTCCGATTTAAAGTCCAGGTAGATTATCTAGTGCTCGTGATTTTTTGCAAAAATAATTTTTAGACTCACAATATGATGTTTCTTTATAGATCCAATGCAACTTTAGCAAGGCTCATCCGCCGTTTGACCATAGTTTGAAACGGGCATAAAAAATTCAAAAATAATCCAAACAATGTAAAACATTTGCGTGGTGTCATATTATGTGACATAGTTGCAAGAAAAAATATTAAACTTGGTATATTGATTGCATCTAAAAAAACCTTCTTAGAAATGAGTTATCATGTTCGAGGTTTCATGGTTTTCAAGATAAGCGACCAATGTTATGGCTAGAATCGCGACATAGTTTTTGATATGTACCCATATTGTACATGCATGTGTACCTTGGGACAACGAACAATGTTGCAGGAGGAAGTTTTCCTTTTCGTCACACGAAAAAACCATTTTCTATTTTCGGAGTGCCAAAATCAGGGTGTTTTGTGAAGCAACACCAAATGTTCAATTCAAAAATGCTACCACCCTAATTTTCAAAAATACTAGACCACCTTACATGGGCAATGTCCCAACCGGGGATTTTAAAACTTTTCGTGTACCCCTGGTGGAAAAGACAAATATCTGTTGAATCTGTAGGAAGTGGGTCCGGCTTAAACTACAGGTACATGATCTAATGCTCATGATTTTTTGAAAAAATCATTTTTAGACTCACAATATGATGTTTATTTAGAGATAAAATCCAAGTTTTAGCGAGGCTTATCCCATATCTTCATGCCCTCCGTTTTGACCATAGTTTGAAATGAGAAAATTTAGAAACAGACATAAGAAATTCAAAAACGGTCCGAACAAGGTAAATCCTTCGTGTGATGTCATATTATGTGACATGGTTGCAAGGAAAAATACCAAAAATTTTATACTGATAGCGTCTCGAAAAAACCTTCACAGAAATGACCAATCATGTTCGAGGTTTCATGACTTTCAAGACAAACGGCCAATGTTATGGCCAGAATCGTGACATAGTTGGTGATGATATGCCCATATGTACATGCATGTGCATCTTGAAATGACGAACAATGTTGCAGGAGGAAGTTTTCCTTTTTTGTCTCATGAAAAAGCCATTTTATATTTTATGAGTGCCAAAATCAAGGCGTTTTGTGAAGCAACACCAAATGTTTAATTCAAAAATGGTACCACCCCATTTTTAAAAAATACTAGACCACCTTACATGGACAATGTCCCAACCGAGGATTTTAAAACCTTTTCGTGCACCTCTGGTAAAAAAGACAAATGTCTGCCGAATCTATAGAAAGTGGGTCCGGTAAGAACTACAGGTACATGATCTAATACTCATGATTTTTTCAAAAAAAATCATGTTTAGACTCACAATATGATGTTTCTTCAGAGATCCAATACAATTTTTAGCGAGGCTCATCCCCTATCTTCATACCCGCTGTTTTGACCATAATTTGAAACGGGAAAATTTGGAAATAGGCATATGAAATTCAAAAACGGTATGAACAAGGTTAATCCTTCGTGTGGTGTCATATTGTGTGACATAGTTTCAAGGAAAAATACCAAAATTATTATACTGAATGCGTATCAAAAAAAACCTTTACATAAATGACCTATCATGTTCGAGGTTTCATGGCTTTCAAGACAAACAACCAATGTTATGGCCATAATTGTGACATAGTTTGTGATAATGTTCATATATTTTGCACGCATGTGCATCTTGCGACGGCGAACAATGTTGCAGGAGGAAGTTTTCCTTTTCGTCGCACGGAAAAGCCATTTTCTATTTTCTAAGTGCCAAATCGGGGCATTTTGTGAAGCAACACAAAATGTTCAATTCAAAAATGCTACCACCCTATTTTTTAAAAATAGTAGACCACCTTAAATGGAAAATGTCCCAACCGGGGATTTTAAAACCTTTTGGTGCATTCCTGGTGAAAAAGACAAACATTTGCCAAATCTATAGGAAGTGTGTCCGGTTAGAACTACAGGTACATGATCTAATGCTCATTTTTTAAAATCATTTTTAGACTCACAATATGATGTTTCTTTAGAGATGAAATCCAAGTTTTAGTGAGGCTCATCCCCTATGTTCATGCCCTCCATTTTGACCATAGTTTAAAATAGGAAAATTTGGAAACGGACATAAGAAATTGAAAAACGGTCCGAACAAGTTAAATACTTCGCGTCGTGTCATATTATGTGACATAGTTGCAAGGAAAAATAACAAAATTGGTTTATTGATTGCGTCTCAAAAACCCTTCATAGAAATGATCTATCATGTTCGAGATTTTATGGCTTTCAAGACAAACAACTAATGTTATGGCCAGAATTATGACATAGTTTGTAATAATGTGCCTATATTGTGCACGCATGTGCATCTTGGGACGGCAAACAATGTTGCAGGAGGAAGTTTTTCCTTTTTATTGCACGAAAAAGCCATTTTCTATTTTCTGAGTGCCAAAATCGGGGTGTTTTGTGAAGCAACAACAAATGTTCAATTCAAAATTGCTACCACCCCATTTTTCAAAAAATACTAAACCACCTTACATGGACAATGTCTCAACCGGGGATTTTGAAACCTTTTCATCCTCCCCTGGTGAAAAAGACAAATGTCTGCCAAATCTGTAGGAAGCGGGTCCGGTTTAAACTACAGGTACATGATCTAATGCTCATGATTTTTTTAAAAAAAATATTAGTCTGACAATATGATGTTTCTTCAGAGAACCAATTCAAGTTTTAGCGAGGCTCATCCCCTATCTTCATGCTCGCTGTTTTGAGCATAGTTTGAAACGGGAAAATTTAGAAACGGGCATAAGAAATTCAAAATGGTATGAACAAGGTAAATCTTTCGCGTGGTGTCGTATTACGTGACATAATTGCAAGAAAAAATAAAAAAATTGGTATATTGATTACGTCTCCAAAAAATCTTCACAGAAATGACCTATCATGTTCGAGGTTTAATGGCTTTCAAGACAACTGATCAATGTTATGGCCAGAATCGTGACATAGTTTTGTGATAATATGCTTATGTTGTGCATACATGTGCATCTTGGGATGGCGAACAATGTTGCAGGAGGAAGTTTTCCTTTTCGTCGCACGAAAAAGCCATTTTCTACTTCCTGAGTGCCAAAATCAGGACATTTTGTGAAGCAACACCAAATTTTCAATTCAAACGGCGTGGAGCTATGAGGCGAGCTGAACCGAGCGGACCACGTCATGATTTTGTGAGCGGCAAGTAAGGAAGAAGACCGCGTGGACTGCGGGTTGCGATGGAAATTTTGCAAGTTTTTTTGTTTTGTAAAATGAGTTTTACGACATTTGGGATAGAGGGAGTAGAAAGAATGATGGTGGAAGTCCTCCAGTAGGACCACCACTCGCCATAGATTTGACTTCCGTGTTGTATGGAGATCTTCTCGTCTAGTTGATGATCCGCGGCTGGCTACTATCCGGCTATCCTACATTCCTTTGAATTTCCGCGGCGGCCAGCTATGCAACCACATAGCTTATCACTAGCAGAGCGCTTAAAAGAGCAACCCTGAAAACTAGTTTAAGGGTCAAGAAAAACCACTTTTGAGGGCCGAAAACAAATGACGCAGATCAGTTCCTCAAACCCAACCCGTATAACAGAATCTCAACCATATAACAGAATATTCTATTATACGGTTTGGCTTTGAGGGCCCTGATCTGCACCCTCTGTTTTCGGCCCTCAAAAGTGATTTTTCTGTTTCATCAAAATTTTCATAGAACTTTCAACAAAATAACAGTTTGAAGAAAACAATAATTATTCTAGTTATTATTACAACAACAAATAATAGTTTCAAGCACAGAATAATCATTCTAGTTATTACAACAATGTTTCTTGCAAATTACAACAATTGTTCGAATCAAATGGGACATGGAAAAGTAAAACAAAGGTAGATCATTGGTGTTGGAAACGTCCATCCAGCTGCCAGTGGTGCTCGAGTAGATCATGGAGGAGCTGGTTATGAGTGTTGGCATCCTCAATTTCTCGATGTGTTTGAGGAAAAGCTTCTAGACGATTCGGGTTTCTTTCCGATTGCACTCGGGGTACCAACATTGTCGTAGAAACACGACAAGTTTAACCCTCTCTCATCCTCGAGGATCATATTGTGTAGAATCACACAACATTTCATGATGTTCACAAGGGTTTTTTGTCCCAAAAATGAGCTAGACCCCGAAATATGGCAAACCTTGCTTGCAAAACACCGAAAGCTCGCTCAATGTCCTTGTGGACTGCCTCTTGTGCCTTGGTAAAAGTAGAATCTATTCTGGTTAAGGGCCGCCCATTTTTCGCTTTAATGGATTTCACAAGAGTTGCCCAATCAGGATAAATGCCATCGATGATAGTATCCCATTGTGTACTCATTATTCATGATTTTGTAATTGCAAGTTGGAGCATCACCAGAAGCTAGTCTTGCAAATAAAGGGGATCTTTGTAGCAGGTTGATGTCATTGAGTGTTCCCTCAAACCAAAAAAAATCATGCCAAATCCATAAGTCCTCCGAGGCCACGGCCTCAAGCACAATGGTAGGATCACGGCTTTTACCACAATACATTTCATGCCATGCCTTTGGGCAATTTTTCCATGTCCAATACATGCAATCAAGACTACCAAGCATGCCCATCCAACCCCCTTTTTCATTCATCTCCATCAATATCTTTGTATCTTGGTTGTTGGGTTCTCGAAGATACCAATCACCATACAAACGGATGACCATTTTGGCAAACCTACACATGGACTCCGTGGTTGTATCTTGGCCAATGCGAAGATACTCGTCGGTATAGTTCGCGGGTATGCCATAGGCAATCACCCGCATTGCAGCCGTTATCTTTGGGAATGCACTAAATCCCGTGGTGCCAGCAATGTTTCTATGATGCTTGAAATAATTTGAGTTGGCCTCGCAATCTTTGATGATTTTCACGAACAAGCTATGATGCATTCGTTACCTTCTACAGAAGAGGCGGGGTGGGTATGTCGATACCTCTAGAAAGTAGTCTTGCATCAGTTGCTCATGGTCGAGACCGTGGTTCAGCTGGATGCAAATGCGACCCATCTTCGACCCCTTCCTCTGATCCAGCAGCTTCACGCGGTCGTCAAGCTCCCGCACGGCGATGACGATGACCATGATCTTCGTGTCATCGTCTTGGAGCAGCTCCTCAATGTCCGAAATCGGACAAAGACGACCAATCGGAACAATCATACATCGAATCGAGGGTGTCGTCCATGTTCACGTCCATCTACATACCGCAAACATACGATTAAACGAAAAATAGACGATAAGCTAAATGGAAACAAGCCGAAGATGCATACCTCGATGCGGTTGTGGAAGCTCGTGCGGGCGGCGGCCACGGGATGCGGGCGGACACGGGCGACTGGTGCAGAGGCGGTCACGTGGTGGGAGGCGGTGCGAGGGCATCCACGGGTGAATCAAGCCGGGGCGGTGGTAGGATACGGGGCGTAGGCAGGCTGCAACGCGCGGCGGGAGGCGGGGCTTCGCGGATCCGGTGGCGGCCGGCGGCGGCAGGTTGTGGGAAGTGGAGGGGAGGCAGGGCGATGGGCGAATCGAGCCGAGGCGGTGGTGGCGGAAGTCGTGGGTGAGGAGGGAACACGAGCATCAGCTGAAGGTTCAGCGCGCGCACGCGAAGCGGCCGAGTAGGGGTCACCCTCGTTTTCGCTTACCAACCGTCACAAGTGAGGGTTGAGGAGCCAAGTAGGGGTTGGGCCTCTAATTTTTTTAGGGGTTTAGAGATTTAGGGGTGTTGAGATACATATTGTACTCTGTGTAGGTCTCCTTGTACCCTCGGGTTTGTACCTGTAATTGTCTATATATATGAGACAGCCAGCCCTATTGGAGTTGTGCATTCTCCTCTAATCCTTCTACATGGTCGGCGCTCTGCAGTACTTGATGTTGACACGCCCGGAGTTCCAGTATGCCATGTAGCAGGTGTGCTTGCATATGCATGCTCCTCGGGACACCCACTGGACAGCGGCGAAGCGGATACTTCTCTACATCTGCGGCACTATGGACCTTGGCCTCTCGCTGCACGCCTCGCCATCGACGGCCATCGTCGCCTACTCGTACACGGACTGGGCTGGCTGCCCTAACACGTGGCGGTCCACCTCGGACTACTGCGTCTACCTCGGCTCGTCGCTCGTCTCTTGGTATTCCAAGCGACAACCCATCGTCTATCGCTCTAGTGCCGAGGCCGAGTATTGGATCGTGGCTAACGCTATTGCTGAGTGCACGTGGCTTCGTTAGCTTCTCTCCGAGCTCTCTTGTCCTGTCGACAAGGCCACGGTGGTGTTTTGTGACAATGTTTCGGCTGTCTACCTCTCTACCAACCCCGTTCATCATCGCCGCACCAAGCACATCGAGTTGGACATCCACTTCGTTTGTGAGCAGGTTGATCTCGATAATGTTCGAGTTCTTCATGTACCGACCTCTCAGAAATTTGCGGATATCATGACAAAGGGATTGCCGATGTCGATCTTCGACGAGTTTCGCTCCAGTCTATGTGTCGGTACCGACCCTTCGACTGCGGGGGGTGTTGAGATACGTATTAGAATTGAGTTTGAGTTAGAGTAGGACTCTAGTTCTAAGTCGGTTTAGGCTGGCCGACCCCTCTCCTCTCTTCTATATAAACTTTGTACTATTGTTCAAATCAATACAAGTTATTATTATCCCAAAATATCATGGTATCAGACACCTAGGTTTTTCCGTACCTAGATGGCTCTGCAAACTCCGCCGTCGCCGACGACGCATCCACTCTAAACGCTGGCCAAAGCCCGCGCCACCGACGCACCTCTATCTTCCTCCTCCACCTCTACCCTCCACCAAATTCCTCCAACATCGGCCCCTCCAGCGCCGACTCCACCAGCGCCGACACCTCCCTCCGTCGCGGCCCCCTTGCCAACCTGGCAGCTGCAGCATGATCCATGGATGGGTCTCATTCAGGCATGGCCTATGCCTTGGTCGGCTCCTTCTCCATATGGCGCCCCACCGGCCTACATTGGGACATGGAATCCTAGTCTTCGTCCATCCATAGGCTCTCCAGGGCCTCTTGGACCTTGACCTCCACAACAAGTCTACACCGCCCAAGCTCCACCGACGGCCTACAGGGCGTCCCAAGCGCCATAGTACTACCTGCCATCCTCGACGCCAATGAACTACATGTACGGGGCTCCTCCGGCACTACCGTACATGCCTACGCCATTGCCATCAACTGCTTCATCAACCGCTCCACCAAGCTAGGACCAATCCGCCTTCATCGCTGCCATGAACAATTTCACGCTCAACAACCACGAAGGTACGGATTGGATTTTCGATTTTGGTGCATCTTCGCACATGTCTTTAAATATGGAATTTCTGTCAGCTTGTTCGTCTTCCCCCTTTTTCCTTTATAACTTTTGGTATGGTTCTTCAATTCCTATATCTTGTGTCGGTCAATCATACATCACTAATTCCCACACAAATTTTCTTCTCCGCAATATTCTTGTTGCTCCATCTTTAATCAAAAATCTCATCTCTGTTCATCGCTTTACTATCGACAACAATGTTTCTTTAGAGTTTGACCCGTTTGGCTTATCTGTGAAAGATCTGAAAATGGCGGAGGTCCTCGCTCTCTACAATAGCTCGGGCGATCTCTATCCTCTACATGGCACACCATCTTCCACACCTCAAGCCATGCACACCTTTGTCGACCTTTGGCACCATCGGCTCGGCCACCCCAATAAAAATACTATGTCATCTTTGCTTCAAGAATTTAGTCTCCCAATTGATAATTCTAGTTCTTCTCATGACCCCTCTATTTGCAATGCCTGCCAATGCGGCAAATATGTTAGATTACCTTTCGGCACATCAACTACCTATAGTACTTTTTCGTTTGAGTTATTGCATTGTGATCTATGGACCTCTCCAATTCCTACTGTTTCTGGTTTCAAATACTATCTTGTTATTCTTGACGATTATTCTCACTACATATGGACCTTTTCTATTCGTGCCAAATCTGATGTGCACTCAATTTTTCTAAATTTTCGGCGATATGTTCTTACACACTTCGGCCTTCCCATACGTTTTATCCAATGTGACAATGGCCGAGAGTTTGACAATACCCAAAATAAATCTTTCTTTCTCTCTCAAGGCATTCTCTTAAGTTTTTCTTGTCCATACACTTCTCCTCAAAACGGTAAAGCCGAACGATCCTTACGATCCATCAATGACATTCTTCGTACTTTACTCATCCAAGCCTCTCTTCCCCCTCGGTTTTGGGCTGAAGCCCTTCGCACGGTAACATATCTCCTTAACATCCGACCAACCAAAACGTGTCCACTCTATACTCCCTTTCAGTCTCTCTTCCTATATCATCCCGACTATTCCGAATTGCATGTTTTTGGTTGTCTTTGTTTCCCCAACACTGCCTCCACCGCCCCTAACAAACTTTCTCCTCGCTCATTACCATGTATTTATCTCGGTCCCTCCGACGATAACAAAGGCTCTCGATGTTTCAATCCCTCTTATGGACGTGTTCTAGTCTCACGTCATATCATCTTCGACGAAAATACTTTTCCATACTCCATCATCCAGTCGTCTACACCTACTTCTTCCCCGCCTACCCAACATACGATCACGCCGCGCTCCCTTATTCCCGCCTTCGTGCTCGCGGTTACCTCTGCCACAGCAGCCAACCAGCCTGCCGACGGTCCGCGGCAGCCTGCCGAGGCCCCGTGGCCTGCCACACCACTTTCTCCTGCCGCGGCAGGATCTCCTCTCGGGTCCTCGCCCACCACCACCATGTCCTCTGCAGGAACAGACACACCTACCCCGTCTCCTGCTAGCGCTGCTAGTACTCCGAGTAACTCTCCCACTCCACAACTTCCTCCTCACAACGTTCTCGTCACTATTCCCGCTAACGATCATGTCATGTGTACTCGTGGTAAAAAGGGATTTTACGTTCCTCGCCGTTTTCTTAACCTCAATGCCACCCCAAATATTTCCCCAATTCCTACCTCCTACAAACGAGCTCTTCTAGATCCTCTTTGGCATTCTGCCATGTGCGATGAGTTCGTTGCCCTTCTTCAAAATAATACATGGACTCTCATTCCTAAACTTCCCGGTGCCAACGTTGTTTCAGGCAAGTGGGTTTTTCGCCACAAATATAATTCTGATGGGTCTCTCGCACGGTACAAGGCTCGTTGGGTATGCTGGTTTTTTTCTCAACAGCAAGGGATTGATTTCGATGAAACCTTTTCACATGTTGTTAAACTAAGTACTATTCACATTATTCTTAGTCTTGATGTATCTTCCTCATGGCCGATTCATTAACTTGATGTTAAAAATTCTTTTCTGCATGGTACTCTCAATGGCATTGTTTATTGTCAACAACCCTCTGACTTCGTAGATTCTTTCCATCCTGACTTTGCGTGTCTTCTCCAAAAGACTCTTTACGGTCTCAAACAAGCAACACGTGCGTGGTTTCAACGCTTCGGCACATTTATTCAAACTATAGGTTTCCTTCCTTCTAAATCTGATTTCTCTCTCTTTATTTTTCGCTCTTCTACTCAAACCGCTTATCTTCTTCTCTATGTCGATGATATAGTTCTAACCGCCTCCTCTGAATCCTTTCTTAGCCATATTATCACCCTTCTTAATTAGGAATTCTCTATGACTGATTTAGGACCACGTCATCATTTTCTCGGTGTTACCGCTTCTCGAAATTCTTCCACTCTCTTTCTTTCTCAACGCCAATATATTATTGATCCTCGTGCTGGCATGCTTGACTGTCAGCCCAGCCGTACCCCTGCTGACATCGGCGCCAAACTGTTGGCGGATGGTGATCCCGTTCCCGATCCTACATTCCATCGTAGTCTCACATGGGCACTACAATATGCTACTCTTACTCGTCCTCATATTTCTTATTCTATTCAGCAAGCTTGCTTGTATATGCATGATCCTCGTGTTCCCCACATTTCTCATGTCAAACGAATTCTACGCTATCTCAAAGGCACTCTCGACCATGGTCTACTTCTTAATTCTTCTACTCCTACAACCTTGACAGTTTATTCTGATGCAGACTGGACAGGTTGTCCAGATACTCGACGATCCACATCCGGCTTTTGTGTTTATTTGGGTGATAATCTTGTTTTTTGGTCTTCGCTAAGGCAGGTTACAGTTTCCAGGTCATCAGCGGAAGCAGAATACCGGGCGGTTGCTCATGCAGTGGCTGAAGCGGTCTAGATACGTCAGCTTTTTGTTGAGCTTCATCGACCAATTGAGTGTGCTACCATTGTCTATTGTGACAATATATCTGCAGTCTACATGGCCTCTAATCCGGTTTAGCATCGACGCACCAAACACATAGAGATTGATATTCATTTTGTTCGAAAAAAGGTGGCTCTCGGCGAGGTTCGCGTCTCTCCACTGTAGCATTTACAGATATTCGCTCCAGTCTCAACATCGTGGGCCCGACGTTGACACTGCGTGGGGGTATTAGAATTGAGTTAGAGTTAGAGTAGGACTCTAGTGTGGTAAGTCGGTCCTAGGTCGGTTTAAGTCGGCCGATAAACTTTGTACTATTGTTCAAATCAATACAAGTTATTATTATCCCAAAATATCAATACGTATTGTACTCTGTATAGGTCTCCTTATACCCTCGGAATTATTTCTGTAATTGTCTATATATATATGAGACAGCCGGTCCTATTGAAACTGTGCATTCTCCTCTAATCCTTCTACAAGGGGTACTGATCTGCGCCAATTTTCGTTCCCAACCTGTAAACAAGGGCTAGTGATGCTCACGATGACCTGATCCCATCCATATATACCAGGCTTTGTCAACCAGATTTAGAGTGCTTGACTCTGCAGTTCAAACATATGATTTCTTGCGCCACCTCGACGTCTTCATCCAATCGACGTAGTCAGACAAGCACTGGTCATGAAGGGATGGCAACACTTGAGCCCAGGAGAGGAAGAGGTAGGCACGACTGAGATTGATACAGTATTCACAAGGTGCGCGAACAAGGTGGCGGAGGTCGAGTTCGAGGAGGAATTGGCGATGTTAATTGAAAGATGATTGCGATACCATGTGAATAGGAGATTGGTTTGAGAATTATGCCTTCGAGCATGGCTATTTCTATATATATCAGGCACAAAGCACATCCGCTATTTACGACTTGTTACGACAATAATGCATGCTAGAGATAGGTATAACACCTGAGATAGGTACAACTCCTATTACTCTCTCCGTCAAAAATAAAAAATAAGTGACTTGTATTGTCTAGAATCACATGTATCTACATGCGAATCTAGATAAACCCTAATCACTTATTTTCGGACGGAGGGAGTACAAATAATGATCGACAAACCCAGTTGTTATTTGATAGTATCATTATAGAAATATATATAGCAGATCTGGAAAACACAAGGAATGGGAATCAAAAGAATGGAATGAACAAAAACACACACACACACGCCAAATGGTTCTTCCTTGCAGGCATGTAGAGCTTCTTAGTAGAGCGGGTGGCTGACAATGCTACACTTCTTCCTGATCCCGCCCTTGCTCCCGGGCGGCATGGACAGCTTGCTGAGCTTGACCATGGATTCGGCGAAATCCTCGTTCCAGAGCGTGGCGTTGTCAGCGTACTCATGGACGTGCTCCACCGTGTCCTTGTGCGTCATCAGCTGCCAGTCGGAGTTGAAGCTGACGATCCTGGCGCGGTTGTTGTGGTAATAGGAGTTGTCGAACAGGTCCCTGATCTTGCGCACCCGGCTCTTGAACCCCGGCATGAACCTGGCGACGGTCTTGTAGTCCTCGTCCCGGACGTTGTTGACCACCGCCGGCTTGGCGCTCTGGTGGCACTTGTAGCTGAGCAGGTTGCGGTAGTCCCGGTTGATCTGGCCTGAAGGCGCGGCGAGACGGCCTGCGAAGGACGAGCAGTGGGCGATGCCGATGGAGTGCGCGCCAGAGAGGATGACCATCTCCTCCGCGTCGAAATTCTTGCGGGCGAAGTTGTCAATGAGCTGCTGGGCGGTGAAGGTGGAATCCGGGAGCTCCGCCTGGGCCTCGGAGGCCGAGGAGACCAGGCCATCCAGGCGGCCGGCGGGGACCTTGTAGTCGATGTGCCCCCTGCTGAGGATCTTGGTGGCGTCACGGGCAGCGTAGACAAGTATGTCGGAGCAGGACACCACGCCTGGGCACTTCCTCTCTAGGTCGGCCTTGATCTCCTCAAGGACATCGAAGGCGGCGAGCCCGATGTTGGCCGGCGCCTCCTTCTCCGGGTAAGGGTTTTGGGCGGACTTGTCAAGGAGGACAGAGCCATCGCACCCCTGCATGGATAGTCAACTTTCATGTCATTATTGTGTTAGCTCGTCTGGATTCTGCAATTAGCTTTTGCACAAGTGCGTGGGCGTCTCGTTCATTTTATACATTTGGAGGATTCCGTGTGTTGTTGTTAGTTTTGCCATAGTGAACACAAAATATCAAAATGAAGGACGCTCGGCAGTGAACACTTTGCTAGAGAATTGGCACTTTGCTTGGTCTGAAATGCATGCATGAAAAATAAGCAAATGAATGAAAACTTTGGGTTCCTGGTCTGGAATGCATCAAAGTATATGCATTCAATTATCTCGTAAGTTGTTGAATCTTGTCCATAAACGTGTCAAAGTTGATGGACGTGGCTTTCTTAATTTTACCTAACTCTAGCAGCTCTGACGATCGGTTGATTATGCAACATAGAATAATAATGAGTTGAAAAAACTTTATTTTATTTTCTTATGAATTTATTCACTAGTAAAATGCACAAGAAAAAAAAATCAGTGGGCAGCATACCCTAACGAAGCAGTCGTGGAAGACGAGCCGGACGAGAGCGGCGCCGACTCGGGGTTTTTTCTTGATAGCCCGTTTGATGTGCTCCATGATGACGCCCTCCACGTCCACGCCCCCGCGGCATTTCTTGTTGTAGTACCCGACCTGCAGCCCCTTGGCCTGTGCCATTGGCACGGCGAGCAGCGCAGCCTGGACGGCAACCAGGGCACACAGGAGAACCACGGAGAGCTTCATGTCTCTTGCTCAGCGAGGAGCTAGCTAGCTAACCGACAGCTAGTCAGAGAGAGAGTTGGTTTTGCTGCTTTGGGATGATGTGATGTTGGGCTGAAGGTTAGATGGGCTATATAATGACTGAGTTTTGGGCAGTGCTCTATTTTAACGGTTCATGGTTTCTATTTTTATTTGAAGGAACCGTTCAGAATCCACACTGCCCCGATAAAGAGAGCCCAACGGCAGCCAACATGCGGAGCGACTTTGCAGATTTGGTCTCGTCTTCGATGATAATAGTAGTGTATAATGCTGTGTACAGGCTATCGCGCGCTGATCTGGTTAATTAAACGTAAACAAAATATATACAGGTCGGTCGTACGCCAATACACGGCAAATTGTAAGAAATTATCAACAAGATCCTGAACTCGAACCTTCTTACCTTCCGTGCGGTGACACCGGAGCGCGAAGCAAATGGCAAGTTGGTGGGTGGTCGCTCATCATTCACCAGGCAGGTCACAAGCAACAGCTCGCCGAGACGCAGACGCAATACAAACGTGGCGGTAGTTCATTTCCTTTCCGGATCGTGCTGGTCAGCGCACAGCGGAGCAGTGACGGAGGTGTGCTCAACGACACAAACTGGCCGTCGATCGAGGGAGGGGGTATCATCCACGGCGGCGTGCCGCGGCTTGTGATTGTGACGAACTGACAATGTTTGTTGCCAAACGGTACAAGGTCTTTTTCGCCTTCAACTTTCTCGAGATCGTGACCTTGTGTCGGTTACGACTTTACAATCACTGTTGGTGCAGCACATCTCTATAGCCGATCCTCTAAAACGTGACCTATTCGGTTTCTTATACTCCTTGACTCTCGAATCTTTACAATTTGTCAAGTTCACTAGTGGAAAAAGAGCCTATAGTCCCGGTTCATAAAGGCCATTGATCCTGGTTTTTGAACCGGAACCAACTCAGGACTAATGCTGCTCCCGGTTCGGGCACGAACCGAAACCAATGGGCCTCCACTTGGGCGCGCACACGACGAGGGGGTGGATCATTGGTCCCGGTTCGTGGCACAAACCGGGACCAATGGGTCTCCACATGGACGCTTGCGCAACGAGGAGGTTTGGATCATTGGTCCCAGTTCGTGGCACGAACCGGGATCGTTGGTCTCTGCATTTCGGGCTATTTTTGTGCTGCGACAGGGTTTTTTTTTCATTTATTTATTTGGTGCTTTGTATTTAATTTAATGGTACTACGTATATACAGCAATAATGAAACCACGATATATATATATATATTACACATCATGATCACAAATATATTATACTCTGTCTCATCCGTCTTTTTGGTCGAAACATATTAATTACAAATGGTACTCACACGAATTTGATCTAATTTACATCTTCTTTTTTACATTTCATCCTTCCAAATAAACCGATAATAGTATTCTCCTTTCGGATCTATGACTTGTTCTAATAAGAATCCGGCAATTTTTTCTTGAATTACTTGCACGCGTTCTTGTGATAGAAGACCGTCCCGCATCCGTTCGATCTAATTTAAAGAAGGGAATCAATATATATGAATGAAACTAAACACAATTAGTGATAATAAAATAAAGTTTTGATTATTGTTTATCGTAGTTCAATTTTTTGATGTTCCGGTTTGCGCCTTTCTCTTTGTCTGGCGAATGAACTCGCAGACATAGTATCCATATAAGTTATTTCTGGCTTCCTGCCTCAAGCACTTTACGAGAACGGAGTTCAATCAAAATAATAATCAAGCATGATAATGGTGGTATTGAAACTAGAATCAAAGAAATGCGTGGATCTACCAAGTAGTACTTACAGTCAATGGTTGAAATGTAAGCTCTGGCTTCCAAACACCCCTAGTTTTGGCGGTGAACCGTTCCAAGCCTTCTGGAGGCATTCCTGCATGTTCGCCCACTTTTCTAAAGGTGTGCGTTTCGAGTCCAGGACTTTACCACTCCGGTGTCAACAACAATGCTTAACAGAATATGTGGAAACTGGACACACTAACAAAATATAGCATGAGTCAATTATATGCTTAACATCGAGTAAAAAAAATAGAATGTGTACAAGACAGTAACACTCACCTAGCGTTGTAAGGAAATAGTATTTCCCTTCTGTTGCTGAAATACGTCAACGCTTGTACCAAGTTATCCTCTGTCTCTTTGGGTTTCGTTTTTAGAGTAACTTTATGAATGAAATTGCAGTCAACAAATCTAAGGTCATAGATTTGTCCTTTGTTGCATTCGAGAATCTTCATTCTGCATATATAATTAGTATAGTGGTGAGTAAGATTATACAAGCAACGAATGAGCTGAGCTAGAAAGACTTAATTACAGAAATAGATAATACTTACAAAAAATAGGCACTGCTGATAGTTTTGTCGAGGGCGTCTCGTTGGTAAAACTGAAATAATTCTAAAAATTCAATCATAGGAAGCCATCTCCATGACCGTAATGGTGGTGTTTATATCTAGCATAGATCCAGTTTTTGGATTCAGCACAGGCTTGCATGTACCAGTTATGCAATCTTCGCATTTTTGTTGGTAGATCTTTGAGTAACTCGGGTTTGACGAGAGGAGCCCCGTACCGATATACGTATGCTATTTCTTGGTACCCCTCGAACTCATCCATACGGCTCATGTACTCAGTAATAGACAGTCCATATAATTTTGCCTTTTCTCCGTAGAGTCGAACAAACTCCGGATCAATATTTGGATCATGCCGCTCCTGAGCTCTCCACTCATTGGTAGCATACACTTTGAGCGGTTTGATCGATTGATTTTTCTGTTGTCTGAGTTGGGTAACTTCTTTCCCGACTCTCCGCTCTTTTGCCTCAGCTGACTTGGTAATAGAGCGATTATAGTCTGATGTGAGCGCTATGGGTTGGTGAAGCTGAATCTTAAGCGCGGTTGCTTTGGCTTTATCTTCTATGGTGATCGGGAAGAATGGCTCTATTGCCTTTTTCTTATTAGCCATGTCAATCTTCCACTTTTTATAATGGGCAGCTGCGGCCGCAGCAGTTTCCTCATCTGTCTTCTTGCAAGGTAGCTTCTTCATATTCTTATGAGGTACTTTTGGGAGGGGCGATAGCTTACGTTTCGGTGATCGGAACGTGCTCTTGCTGTTGCTGGTGGTGCTGCCCCTCTTATTATATTTCCGCTTTTGTCTCTGAGGCTCAGGGGACGGAGACGGCTGACGCGGCGGTGGAGACGGCTGAGGCGGCGATGGAGACGGCTGCGCTGAGTGGTGAGGTGGTGAAGGCGACGGTTGCGCTGGAGAATGGTGAGGTGGCGGCGAAGGTGGATTGCTGCTCTGAGGAGTGGGTGGCCTTGGCGGTACATAATTTGGAAGCACAATGCGCTCCTTTGGCCATACAATAGTCCCCCCTTTGGCTTCTGCTAGTTCAGTCAGCTCCATATCTTCCCCCGCAGGGTGGTCTAGCTTCAGCTCCTCAAAATCTTGCTTCACATCATCCACCGTGACGACATCGTACCCTTTTGGAACCAGTCTGCAATGCCAAGTTGGGTTAGGCGCAATTGGTACGGCCATGCCGACCGCCGCCGTCACCCTTAAGTTCATAACTTGCACCTTTAGCTCACAATTTGTGCTCTCCGTGATATCATCCACTGGGTAGCGTTTAGGAGGAGCCGTCATCGGTGCATCATCATCAACATCATGGAGTTGCGTGGAAGCGATGCTGCTTTTCTTATTCGATAGGGCACCGGTACCATCGAATGCAGCTTCTACCACATGCCGCTAAGATTGAACGCTAGTACCTTGCTGGCTAAGTCTGTTGAGTTGATCCTGGTGCCGCTTTAATGCTTCTTCTACATTACGTAGCCGGTCTGCAGCGGCCGCTTGTAACACCCCGTCCACTCCTGGGCCCGGGGGGTGTCACTCCTGGCAGCTTATAGGATATCTAGACTGGCCCCACAGACCAACACTAGTCTTTTCTGCGCACTTTGTCCTCACTCGTGCGCACCCGATTACCTACTTCCCGGCCGGTCACCCATCCTAGAATTACGCTAGGCCAAGCACGCTTAACCTTAGAGTTCTTTTCGAATGAGCTTCCAGAAAAGATGTTGCAACTTGTTGATATGGGTATCCTATCAATCCTATTAAGCCATGGACCTGGATCTCACATACACCCACCCTTTAGAAGATCGATGCCCTCATCGATCAAGCACACCCCAGGAACGTTCCCTCTTGGCACGCGTCTATGTGTCCAGTGCCGGCACATGTGCCATGCCGTGTCCACTCCGGGCCACACGCGCCATACTCCACATGTCCCGCCACTAACCCGCACACACCCGTGTAATCGCAAGGGTCGACTCTGATACCACTTGTAACACCCCGTCCACTCCTGGGCCCGGGGGTGTCACTCCTGGCAGCTTATAGGATATCTAGACTGGCCCCACAGACCAACACTAGTATTTTCTACGCACTTTGTCCTCACTTGTGCGCACCCGATTACCCACTTCCCGGTCGGTCACCCATCCTAGAATTACTCTAGGCCAAGCACGCTTAACCTTAGAGTTCTTTTCGAATGAGCTTCCAGAAAAGAAGTTGCAACTTGTTGATATGGGTATCCTATCAATCCTATTAAGCCATGTGCCTGGATCTCACATACACCCACCCTTTAGAAGATCGATGCCCTCATCGATCAAGTACACCCCAGGAACGTTCCCTCTTGGCACGCGTCTGTGTGTCCAGTGCCGGCACATGTGCCATGCCGTGTCCACTCCGGGCCACACGCGCCATGCTCCACATGTCCCACCTCTAACCCGCACACACCCGTGTAATCGCAAGGGTCGACTCTGATACCACTTGTAACACCCCGTCCACTCCTGGGCCCGGGGGTGTCACTCCTGGCAGCTTATAGGATATCTAGACTGGCCCCACAGACCAACACTAGTATTTTCTACGCACTTTGTCCTCACTCGTGCGCACCCGATTACCCACTTCCCGGTCGGTCACCCATCCTAGAATTACTCTAGGCCAAGCACGCTTAACCTTAGAGTTCTTTTCGAATGAGCTTCCAGAAAAGAAGTTGCAACTTGTTGATATGGGTATCCTATCAATCCTATTAAGCCATGTGCCTGGATCTCACATACACCCACCCTTTAGAAGATCGATGCCCTCATCGATCAAGTACACCCCAGGAACGTTCCCTCTTGGCACGCGTCTGTGTGTCCAGTGCCGGCACATGTGCCATGCCGTGTCCACTCCGGGCCACACGCGCCATGCTCCACATGTCCCACCTCTAACCCGCACACACCCGTGTAATCGCAAGGGTCGACTCTGATACCACTTGTAACACCCCGTCCACTCCTGGGCCCGGGGGTGTCACTCCTGGTAGCTTATAGGATATCTAGACTGGCCCCACAGACCAACACTAGTATTTTCTACGCACTTTGTCCTCACTCGTGCGCACACGATTACCCACTTCTTGGTCGGTCACCCATCCTAGAATTACTCTAGGCCAAGCACGCTTAACCTTAGAGTTCTTTTCGAATGAGCTTCCAGAAAAGAAGTTGCAACTTGTTGATATGGGTATCCTATCAATCCTATTAAGCCATGTGTCTGGATCTCACATACACCCACCCTTTAGAAGATCGATGCCCTCATCGATCAAGCACACCCCAGGAACGTTCCCTCTTGGCACGCGTCTGTGTGTCCAGTGCCGGCACATGTGCCATGTCGTGTCCACTCCGGACCACACGCGCCATGCTCCACATGCCCCGCCACTAACCCGCACACACCCGTGTAATCACAAGGATCGGCTCTAATACCACTTGTAACACCCCGTCCACTCCTGGGCCCAGGGGGTGTCACTCCTGGCAGCTTATAGGATATCTAGACTGGCCCCACAGACCAACACTAGTCTTTTCTGCGCACTTTGTCCTCACTCGTGCGCACCCGATTACCCACTTCCCGGTCGGTCACCCATCCTAGAATTACTCTAGGCCAAGCACGCTTAACCTTAGAGTTCTTTTCGAATGAGCTTCCGGAAAAGAAGTTGCAACTTGTTGATATGGGTATCCTATCAATCCTATTAAGCCATGTGCCTGGATCTCACACCGCTTTCTTAGCTTCCTCCCATTCCTTTCTCCTCTGATGGCTTTTATCGGGATATCTCTTCATTTCCGCGGGGAAGGCAACCTTCCACGACTTGGAGCCTGGTGTGCCTCGTGCTCGTCCTTCGTGTTCAGGATTTTTAAGGGCGCGTGTGAGCTCGTCGTTCTCTCTATCGAGAACGAACCGTCCCGCTGCAACATGATCTACTGCATTTCTAATATCGTCGATGGGCAGTAGGGGATCATCTTTGTGTTTCTGATTATATATTACCCTCCCTTCTTCGTCCGACGTGCCCCCATGGCCATAAAACCAGTTTCTCGCCCGTGGTGTCCATGTTGTGGGCTCTAGTATGATCCCGACAGCAATGTAACTGACCTCAAGTGCATCCCACTTAGGCATGCAACCGGCGTAGCCATCAGGCCCCATATTATGATGGTACACTTTCTTAGCAGCGTTCTCCGTATTTATTCTAGACCTTTCCTTAGCTTTCTCCGATGTCTTGTACTTCAAAAAATCCTCCCACTGATGTCTGAACTTAGCATAGCCACCTTGATTGAAATCCGGAGTCTTCTCTACCTTGAAAAAGTTATTGTATAGTTTCTTCTTCTAGTTCTTGAATGCATCGGCCATCTTGATGAGAGCAAACTTCTTGACTCTTTGCACAAGCTCCATTCTTGCTCTCTCCTCCTCATCTGGATTCACATCTGGCATCAGCAGGAGGAAATTAATCATGAGCTTGTAAAAAAGCTTATCTTTGGCGTTGTCACCAACATACGTGACTCCACCGCCGCTTGGCTGATTCCATTCTTGAATGGTGATTGGGATGTAGCCCCTCACAAGAACTACGCATTGCTTGACAAATTTTCTTGCGACATCGGGAGCTTGCGGTTCGCCGTCTACACCGACCACGTCGATCCTATACCTCACAGTGTCATCCAACTTTTTTGTTGGGCCTCGTTTCGTTCTTACGGAAGAACTTCTCGATCCGGAGGGCTAAAAGAAGAAAGAGTGTCAATATATGCATGTATATATATAGACAACAACATTTTAATTACAAAAATACATATATACACCTCGCTGGTGTTTGCGAGATTTAAGGTTCTGTCGGAGCCGTCGCCTTCTCCCTCATTGGCTTCTCCCGTATCCCAGGCTTCGTCTTCTACCTCACCGGAGACGTCTCCTTGGTTGAGAGACTCATCTCCCTCACCGGAATCGTTCATAAACTTCTTGGTGACATCAATATTGATATCTTTATTTTCGCAGATCATTCTGTGGAGGATGTTTTCCTGATGTTCTGGAATCATAGTATCTTGGTGTGTTGGATCCATAGTATATGCAAATTAAGATTTGCAAGTTACTATAATGCAAATAATGCAAAACACTATGCACTTATTTTCTAAATCGGTTCGGAATGCCCTAGGTGGACAAACCATCTAACCCATGGTACTTAGGGGGTGTCGGTGTTCCTCTATGTAAACTAAGGTTCAAAGTTGTATGAATATGAATGCTTACATTTTTAAATGGTAGAGCTCATTTTTCTGAACATTTTGATATATTATACACATTTTTATGATTTAAAATGAATTAGTTATTATTTTTCCCAATTTTAATCTATTTTTAAATCATTTTTAAATAAATAAACATTTTTGGAATTATTAAAATTATTTTCCATCTAGCCCCACATGTCAACTTTTATTAATTTTAGAAAACATTTCCAAAAAGAATAAAAACCTGACTTGCTGGACCCACATGTCAGCATTTTAAATTAATAAAACAATTACAGAAAAGATTAACTAAAAGAAAAAAAGAGAAATGACATCAGCCTGACGTCATCAATGCCATTGCTCGGGTCGAGCACGGATCCATCGATCCCGTGCGCGCCTGGACACGCGGGTGGGCACGTTGGACGCGTCTCATCGCGGGGAACCAGAAAGTGGCGGCGCTGCTTGCAAGAGGTCGCCGGAGCGACGACACCGACGAGGTTTGGCGGCAGTGCTCGGTGGTCATCGTCGACAGCACGAACCAGAGCACGAGGGAGAGGACGGAGAGGTGCATGGGCACCAGAATCTCACCGGGGATGCGATGGAGGGGTCGGGGAAGCAAGGGGAGGCCGGACGGAGGCGAATCGACGGCGGCTAGAGCTCGGGAAGGTGACGACTTCGGGCTCGATTCCGGCCAGCAGAGAGCGTCTCGATTCCGGCTGTCGACGGTGGTAGCGTGGCGGTGGAGAGCATCGATGGAGTGAAGCAGCTTTGGATTTGGGCTGCCTGACGACGTGGTTTTGCTCGGCCGCAAATTTTTCTTAGCCGCGCGTTGATGTGCTCTGTAATTTGGGGGAGTTGGGGAGGGAGAAGGGCCGGCGCTGTATACTGTACAGGCCTTTGGTCCCGGTTCATCCCGCCAACCGGGACCAAAGGCTCAATGGTCCCGGTTGTTGGGACGAACCGGGACCAAAACTCTGGGTAGGAGCGTTGCTGGGCCGCCACGTGCGCGCGCGCACCCAGGGCCTTTGGTCCCGATTCATAGCACCAGCCAGGACCGTTGAGCCTTTGGTCCCGGTTGGTGGGATAAACCGGGACCAAAGGAGCGTTGCAGGCAGCGCGCGCACCCAGGATCATCGGTCCCGGTTCGTGGGACGAACCGGGATCTTTGACCCGTTTTTTAGATTTTGGCCAAACTTTTGGTCTTCCCGCCATTTTCAAATTTGTTTTCTTCTTTAAGTAATAAGATGTTTCAATTTAAGATGATTATTTATTTGGAATTTCAAAAAACTTTTAATAGGAAAAGTGCTTCAATTTAAATAACTAATCAAAAACCATTTTCTGTTTTCAAATATTTTTGTTTTAACTATACAATTTTACTATTTTCAATTAAAATTGCATTAATAAATATTTATTGCATAATTTGGAATTTGAAAAAACTTTCAACAGGAAAAGTGCTTCAATTTAAATAACTAATCAAAAACCATTTTCTGTTTTCAAATATTTTTATTTTAACTATACAATTCTACTATTTTCAATTAAAATTGTATTAACAAATATTTATTGCATAATTTGGAAAACGGGGCGTTCAAAACCTTTTTCTGTATTATAAAAGAATTATTCCACCTATTCAAAATATCATTTATGTCATTTTCAATTAAAAATTCATTAACTAATTTTTCTGCATATTTCATTAACTAAAAAGCCGGGCTAGGAATCTTCATCCCCGTTGTTTTGAATATGGTTTCAATTGGGCATAACAAATTCAGAAATGATCCAAACTACGTGAAACCTTCGCGTGGTGTCATATTATGTGTCATAGTTGCAAGGAAAAATATTGAACTTGAAAAATTGCAAACATCGTAAAAAATTCCTTCATAAAATGACCTATCATGTTCGAGGTTTCATGGCATTTAGGTCAAACCACCAATATTATGGCTAGAATCAGGGCATAGTTTGAGATAATGTGCCCATATTGTGCACACATGTGCATCTTGGGATGGCTTACGATGTTGCAGGAGGAAGTTTTCCTTTTCGACGCATGAAAAAGCCAATTTCCATTTTTGAGATGTCGAAATTGGGGTGTTCTGTGAAGCAACCACCAAAGTAAAGTTTGGCATTGGTACCAACCCATTTTTCAAAAATAATAGACCACCTTAGATGGACAATTTCCTAACCGGTGTATTTGGAACCTTTCTGTCCATCCCTCATGAAAAAGACAAATTCCTGCCGAATCGGTAGGAGGTTGCCCAGATTTGAACTACAAGTACATGATATAATGCTTGAATTTTTAGAAAAATCATTTATATGTTCACAACATGCTATTTCATCATAGATCCACTTCAAGTTCAGCGAGGCTCAGCCTCGGGCTAGGAATCTTCATCCCCGTCGTTTTGAATATAGTTTGAAACGGGCATAAGAAATTCAAAAACGATCCAAACAACGTGAAACCTTCGCGTGGTGTCATATTATGTGTCATAGTTGCAAGGAAAAATATTTAACTTGAAAAATTGCCACCATCATAAAAAATCCTTCACAAAATGACCTATCATGTTCGAGGTTTCATGGCATTTAGGTCAAACCACCAATGTTAAGGCTAGAATCAGGGCATAGTTTGAGATAATGTGCCCATATTGTGCACACATGTGCATCTTGGGATGGCTTACGATATTTCAGGAGGAAGTTTTCCTTTTCGACGCACGAAAAAGCCAATTTCCATTTTTGAGGTGCTGAAATCGGGGTGTTCTGTGAAGCAACCACCAAATTAAAGTTTGGCATTGGTACCAACCCATTTTTCAAAAATACTAGACCACCTTAGATGGAAAATTTCCCAATCGGTGTATCTGGAACCTTTCTGTCCATCCCTCATGAAAAAGACAAATTCCTGCCGAATCGGAAGGAGGTTGCCCAGATTTGAACTACAAGTACATGATATAATGCATGTGAACCGGGATCTTTGACCCTTTTTCAGATTTTGGCCAAACTTTTAACAGGAAAAGTGCTTCAATTTAAATAACTAATCAAAAACCATTTTCTGTCTCCAACCGGGACTAAAGATAAGCCTATAGTCCAGGTTGGAGACACCATTCGAGACTAACTGTGGGTGGCGACACTATGCTAGTGAGTGTCGGCACTATTTCGTGAGTGTCGACACTATTTCGTGAGTGGCGACACTATTTCAGTGGGTTGTGGCATTATGACAGTGGTGAGTGTCGATATTATGTCGTGACTGTCGACACTATGTCATGCTGCTTAATCTATAAATAGGCATCCCTGTGAAGTTATCAACTGCAAACACGATGGTGTGTGAGAGCAGGGACAACACTACGGACAGTTTTAGGGAGATGCCAGAGGATTCAGTCCCTAGGCATCTCTCTAAAGCTGGCCTTAGAGGCACTCCCTAATATGTGAAATTAGTTAGCTCCCCGACATATTGATCTAGCTAGAGAAGTTATGAACTACAAGAGCAGGGACAACACTACGGCCAACTTGAGGGAGATGCCGCCGGAGCCCAGTCCTGTGGCATCTCCAACAAGTTGGCCATAGATGTACTCCCTTATATGTGAAATTAGTTAGGTCCTCGACAACACTACGGCCAGCTTTAGGGAGACATTATGAACTACAAGATGGTGTGTGAGAGCAGGGACAATACTACGGCCAGCTTCAGGGAGATTCCAGAGGATCCAGCCCTCAGGAATCTCTGTGAAGCTAGCCATAGAGGCACTCCCTAATATGTGAAATTAGTTAGCTCCTCGACATATTGATCTAGCTAGAGAAGTTATGAACTACAAGAGCAGGGACAACACTACAGCCAACTTGAGGGAGATACCGTCGGAGCCTAGTCCTGTGGCATCTCCAACAAGTTTGCCATAGATGTACTCCCTTATATGTGAAATTAGTTAGCTCCTTGACAACACTATGGCCAACTTCAGGGAGAAGTTATGAACTACAAGATGGTGTGTGACAGCAGGGACAATACTACGGCCAGCTTCAGGGAGATGCCGGAGGATCCAGTCCTCATGCATCTCTCTAAAGCTAGCCATAGAGGCACTCCCTAATATGTAAAATTAATTAGAATAGAACAACATCATCATATATAGTTTCGAGAAAGTTGTAGAGAGACCAACACTAGTAGGAAAAGATATATTAGTCCCGGTTTCCTAACTGGGACTACGAAATCGGGACTAAAGGCCCCCTTTATTCCCGCCGGTCCAGCCACAAACTGGGACTAACACTCAAGACATTTATTATTATTTAAAAACTAGGACTAAGGAATCAGGACTAAAGGCCCCCCCCTTTATCCCCACCGGTCCAGCCACAAACCGGGACTAATGGAATCGGGATGGCTTACGATGTTGCAGGAGGAAGTTTTCCTTTTCGACGCACGAAAAAGCCAATTTCCATTTTTGAGGTGCCTAAATCGGGGTGTTCTGTGAAGCAACCACAAAATTAAAGTTTGGCATTGGTACCAAAAAATCCTTCAAAAAATGACCTATCATGTTCGAGGTTCTCATATAAAGTTTTCATACATCACATAAAGTTTCCATACATTACATAGATTTACATAGGGTTTAGGGTATGAATCCTTCGTCGCGTATGTCGATCCCTTGCCTATGATTGCTTCTTAGGCCGTAACCATGGAGCATCTTCTTTGCTTAACGGGATGCTTGGGTCAGTTTTCATGGTGAAGGGCGGAATTTCATCAAACTTATCATAATCTGCTGACATGTCTGTCTTGTCCTCGACTCCCGCGATGTTTCTTTTCCCTGAAAGAACTATGTGACGCCTGGGCTCATCGTCTGATGTATTCGTTTGTCATTCCGTACAGCTGGTCTACCTTTACCCCTTCTCCATTCATGTTGACCCAACTACACCGAAACAATGGGACCTTAAAAGTAGGTCCATAGTCAAGTTCCCATATCTCCTCTATGTAACCATAGTATGTGTCCTTTTTCCCATTCTCGCATGTTGCATCAAAGCGGACACCACTGTTTTGGTTGGTGCTCTTTTTATCTTGGGCAATCGTGTAAAATGTATTCCCATTTATCTCGTACCCTTGGAAAGTCAATACAGTCACAGATGGTGTCGCGGCCAACAAGTAGAGCTGATCTCCAATAGTGGTGTCATTCATGAGATGTAATTGCAACCAAGTGCCGAAAGTCTCCATGTGATTTTTTTAATCCAGTAGTCATCCTTCCCCGGGAACTTGGAGCGTACAACATTCATGTGTTCCTCGATATACGGAGCCACGAAGGTAGAACTTTGGAGAACTATGTAGTGTGCTTGATTCAAAGAACTTTGGAGAACTAGTGTAGCTACTTAAGTATTCACAGCCTTTATCAGTATGCTTGTTGTGTGGGTCTTTGATACGTTGCTGGTCCTTCCCGTGCTTCTGGTGTATCTTTTGTCTTCCCATACACGCCCAGGAAGCCTAACAGGTTCACGCAAAGATTCTTCATCATGTGCATCACGTTGATTGAAGAACGGACCTCTAGGTCTTTCCAATACTAAAGCTCCCAAAATATAGATTTCTTTTTCCACATGGCCGTGTGTCCGGTAATGGGGTCTTTCGGAACAGATTGACCGCCAGGACCCTTTCCAAAGATTACTTCTAGGTCCTTCACCATACCAAATACATCAGCACCTTTAGGGAGCTTAGGCTTCTTCCGATAATCTGCCTCACTGTTGAAATGCTTGCCTTTCTTTCTTACTTGATGATTGGTCGGAAGAAATTTACAACACCCCAGGTACACAACCTTCTGTTGGAGATATGCCCAAGAGGCAATAATGAAGTGGTTATTATTATATCTTTATGTTTATGATAAATGTTTACATCCCATGCTATAATTGTATTAACCGGAAACATTAATACTTGTGTGTTTTGTAAACAGAAAAGAGTCCCTAGTAAGCCTCTTGTTAAACTAGCTTGTTGATTAATGGATGATCATGGTTTCCTGATCATGGACATTGGATGTCGTTAATAACAAGATCATATCATTAGGAGAATGATGTGATGGACACACACCCGTAGTAAGCATAGCATAAGACCAAGTCATTAAGTTCGTTTGCTATAAGCTTTAAAATACATAGTAACCTAATCCTTCGACCATGAGGTTATGTTAATCACCATCACTGGATGGGTACTTTGATGACATCAAACACCGTTTCGTAACTGGGTGGTCATAAAGGTGTCATTGGGTATTCTGAAATATGTGTTGAAGCGCATCGACCAAGATTGGGATTTGTCCATCCATATGACGGATAGATATGCTCTGGGACCTCTCGGTGGAATGTCATCTAATTAGCTTGCAAGCATGTGACTGGGTCACAAGGGATGACATAACATGGAACGAGTAAAGAGTACTTATCAGTAACGAGGTAGAACTAGGTATGGAGATACCGACGATCAAACCTCGGATAAGTATAGTATCGCGTGACAAAGGGAATTGGTTTCTTATGTTAATGGTTCTATCGATCACAAAGTCATCGTTGAGTATGTGGGAGCCGTTATGGATCTCCAGATCCCGCTGATGGTTATTGATCGGAGAGGTGTCTCCATCATGTCTGCATATTCACGAACCGTAGGGTGACACACTTAAGGTTCGAAGTTGTTTTAAGTAGATATGGAATGTGCGTTGCAGACCGAATGTTGTTCGTAGTCTCGGATTGGATCCGGGACATCACGAGGAGATCCGGAATTGTCCGGAGAATAAGATTCATATATTGGGGATCATTTTCTAAGTTAGGAAATGTTCTGGAGTATTTGTATGGGGATTCTAGAAGGTTTCGGAATGTTCCGGAAGGTTCTGGAAGATTTCTTGGAGTTTACTTGAAAACCAAGAAAGGATCAAGGAATCCTTGTGGGGTAAGACAAGGATTTGTGGGGTAGTAGGACTCTCCCCCCACCTCCTTGATCAGCCGGCCAAGGGAGAGGGGAGTCCTACAAGGACTCCACCTCCCCATGGCGCCTCCCTCCCATAAATAGAGGGGGTGGAGGCGCCACCCCCTGGCCCCCTTCCACTCCAAACCCTGGCCGCCTCTCTCCTCCTCCTTCCCTCTGCTCTGGCTTAGGCGAAGCCCTGCAGAATTCTCTACTCCACCACCACCACCACGCCATCGTGCTGCTGGGATTCCGTGGAGAGAGCTACTACCTCCGCTGCTCGCTGGAACGGGGAGAGGAAGGTCTGCTTCGACTCCGCACGTGTGACCGACTGCGGAAGCGCTGCCGGAACACGGTGCCGGAAGGATCGTCTACTCGATCTTGAGATCGACAAGTGATCGACTACATCAACCACGAGATCCGAATCTCGTAACGCTTTCGGATCTACAAGGGTTAGTACAGATCTATCTCGTTGCACATGTCTAATAGATTAGATCTGGGTTTTGTTCGTTCTTGCGGTAGAATTTTTTTGTTTTCCATGCTACGAACCCAACAGTGGTATCAGAGCCGTATCTATGCGTAGATCTGTTGCACGAGTAGAACACAATGGTTTTGTGGGCGTTGGTGCTCGTGCTGTCTTTTGCTTTGTGTACTTTGCATCTTGCGGTATGGTGGGATGAAGCGGCTCGGGCTAACCTTACATGTCATCGCACATGAGACTTGCTCCACGCTTGACGTGTAACTTGCTTTGCACAAGTGGCTTTGCGGGTGTCTGTCTCTCTCACCATAGTATAGATCCAATTTACACTTTGCAACTTGATAGCACTTGTATCAACGTTGTGGTTCAGTTTCGTAGGTAAGATCCTTTCTTATTCGAAAGCCTCAAGCCACGTAAAACATGCAAAGAAACTTAGAGGCGTCTAACTTGTTTTTGCAGGGGTTTTGTGATGTGATGTGGCCATCATGTGATTGTGATTATATTTGATGTATGCAATGATCTTTGTTGTAATATGGCAACCGGCAGGAGCCTAATGGTTGTCTTCAATTCTGTTAAGACATGTGTGTCTATTCATCTTGTAATAGCTTTGTTCCAAGTAGTCGTAATAGTTGCTAGTGATGATGGACAACCATGAAGCGGCGCCACTGACCTTGACGCCATGCTGGTGATGATGCAGATCATGTCCGTGCTTTGGAGATGGAGATCAAAGGCACAAGAAGAAAGGGCCATATCATATCACACTAATTATGAATTGCCTGTGATGTTAATCCTTTATGCATCTTGTATTGCTTAGATCGCGACGGTAGCATTATAAGATGATCCCTCTCACTAAATATCAAGTAATAAAGTGTTCGTCCTTAGTTGGCACCGTTGCTAAGACTCGTCATTTTGAAGCATCTCGTGATGATCGGGTGTGATAGACTCTACGTGTGCATACAACGGGTGCAAGCCAGATTTGCACATGCAGAAACTAAGGTTAACCTTGACGAGCCTAGCATGTACAGACATGGTCTCGGAACACGGAATACCGAAAGGTAAAGCATGAGTCATATGGATGATATGATGAACATGTTGATTTTTCGACTTTAAAGCTACATCATATCACGTGATGATCGGACTTGGTGTAGTGGATTTGGTTCGTGTAATCACTAAAACTCGAGGGATGTTATTTTGAGTGGGAGTTCATTTGTAATTTGGATTAGTCGAACTCAATTTATCATAAACACAATCAAAGTGAATTTGCATAGTTTGTTGTAGTCATTGGCATCCGTTCACCACCTTACGCTTAGTTATAGTTGAGATAGTGGAACTATAGAAATTCTGGATATTTACTTTACGAACTGATATCGTATTGTTTTGAATGTCAATTTAAAGTTTATAAGTCCTATTGCAAACTTTCAGCAAACTCTATTTACTCCATGAAGTTTAATAAAAAGTATTAAATCAAGTGTAACAATTCCAGTGTTAGTATCTAATGTATCATGCTTGCCTCCATGATTCTTGATACTCAAAAGATTGTTTTTTAATATCAAGTTTATCTAAGAGCTGAATTTTTTTTCAGAAACCATCATGTGTGAAAGATATTGTGATATCTGAAACAATGTTTTTGGTTGCATTATGATAGAGTATAATTTAGCAAAATACATGTTCTCATATTGTATGAGAATTTGTGAAGGATGGAGATGCTAGGCATCCGAATCTACCAAAAAGGTTTTGGGAACTGATATGATATTCGCGATTCTTCCTTATAGGCTATAGTAGCTTGATCATGAAAGTTGTCATGATAAGGATGAATAGAAGATGTAAGTAAAATGTTTACCACACTAAAAGATTACTAAAGGATGGATTTTTGAAAGAACACCAAACATTTGATGATGGTGATCCACCTCAAAGTGCAAGTCCAAAGGTATTAGTAGTTGACTATATACGCTTTGTACCATGTGTCATGTTGATGACACCACTATTGATGTTGATAAATTCTTTTAAAAGAAAAGGAATTGCTGAAAGAGAATCTATAAAATATTTGGCAGAAAATAAAAGGTTGGAGATGTCCAACTTAGGCATATAGCAGATATACATGTTATGGTTGTATTCCTTGCTTGTTAAACAATGTGGTTCTTAGGTATTGGATACCGGTATTGGATACCGAATTGGTTGGTATGAAGTGTCATACAGGACAACACAATTCATGAACTGCAATGGCCTAAGTAACTAGCAAGAGAAAATGTGATGATGTTCATCGAAAACAAACAAAGGTTTGTTGTGTTGCTCTTTAACATCAAAGCTTGCCTTCAAGATTTGTTTCAATAATTGTTATTTTGATCAGGTATTATGACGACAAAAGGTTGTTCAAATAATTACCGTATTCCATAATAGATGGATAATATACAAGTATGGTAGGAGAATAATCACCATAAAACTAATGCTAAAATGTCGCAAGACAAATGATTGAAAGATCACTTGCGAAGTGACATCGCCGTTTAAATTATATTGAAAGGATATATGAAGAAACTCCATGTTGATGGATTTTTGGAGTCTTTGATTTGGATCAAATGACACTTGTGATACTTTCCTGGAGATAATTAAAACTCCGTTCGTAGGCCAAAAGAGGAACGGACGACTAACTGATTGGAATTTGTACATATTGATGTATATAGTCCATTATGTGTAGTCGTGGGCGATGGATTTCAACTTCATATGCTTTCTCCGAAGATTTGAGTGAGTATATGTATATACTTACTCAATAAGGAAGAAGTATGAAACATTTGAAAAATGTTCAAAGACTTTCAAGATGAAGTGGAAAATCATTGTAACAAGAAAATAAAAGAGTTTATGATTGGATCATAAAGAAAGATGTTTGAGTTACAAGTTTAGCAAAACACCTAAGATTTAAGGAATCGTTCCATGGATTTGCATTTCCCAAAACACCATAGGAGTATGGAGTGTTCGAGATATGTAATGAAACCTTGTTTTACATGGTAAGATCAAAGGTGTCATTTATAAAACTGCCATTATATTTTAAAGATTAAAGCTTTAGTGACTACCGCTTTTACACTGAAAAGAGCTCCATCGTGATCCGTTGAAATGACACCATATGAGTTATGGTTTGGGATAAAACCCGAATTTTCTTTTCTTAAATTTTGGTATGCTATGCATAAGTAAAATGTTTACAACCAAAGTCGGATAAGCACGTCTTTGTAGGTTATTCCAAAGAATTTGTTGGGAATTTCTCCATAACGCCGAGGACAAAAGAGTTTGTCGCTTGGAACGTCAAGTTTCTTGAGAAAGGAATTTTTCATGAAAAGTTAAGTGGGAGGACAATAGAACTTTGATAAGGTTGTTGAACCTTAGCTATATGTTCTAAGTAGCGCAGCGCCGGAAAGTGTCCCGGTGGCGGCCACAATGCTCATGGCTCTCGTGATTACAAAAGGTGTGATCTCGGAGATTAGAGTTCCTATAGAACCGTGTGGGTCGGTAAGAATCAAATAATAAGATTTGATAAGCAAGTCATTATTGTTTTGACAATGATGAACCGACTACATGCAAAGAAGCGATGATGGTCCCTGACTCCATAAAATGACTAGAAGTCATGGAATCCGTGATAGTATCCATACACGAGAAATCAAGTTTCTGAACTTAGAAGACCCTCCGGAAAGGTGTGAAGCCTATCGGTCGTGTTTGGATCTATAAAGAAATAGACATGGATGTTTCAAATCTATGAAATAGTCGACATGTCGGAAAGAGTTTACGACAATGTTCAAGGAATTGACTATGATAAGATTTGATCTTTCATAGCGATATTTAGTCTGGACGGATTAATGTAGCAACCACTACATATATTTTGGTATATGGTAGTTGAACAAACAAAACAAGTTCTTCTAATAGAATGGTTACCTAGGATGTGTACATGACACGATCCAAAGGGTTTTGTTAATTCAAAGGATGCTAAAAGAGTATGCAAAACTTCAATGGTTGAAGTGAACATCGCGGAGTTGGAATCTTCAGAGATGATGAAGATGTTTGCATTTTGCAAGAAATTAAGTGGGAGCGCTAAGACATATTTCTAATACATTATATGAAAGACATATTGTTGATTAGATGCAAGAAATAATGTATCTTTTATTGACACAGGTTAAGAATTTCATTTCGATGAAAGACTTAGGCATAACTCAAGAATTAGGCATCAATGTCTATATGGATAGATTGAGGCGCTAATATGGTTTTGCCAAATGTACATAGATAAGATGTTGAATGAGTTCAATATGGAAACAACAAGAAAGGTTCTTGACGCACGGAAAGGACTAAATCAAGATTCAAGTGTGTTGACACGAGATTCAAGTGTTTTGACACTTGGTGAAATCTCAAGAATATTTTGATCAATCATTCTTTGAGATGAACACATCCAGATATGTCCTATGCTCTAAATGTTATGAGCATATACCAGAATGATTCATAAGATGATCATTGGACAATAGTAAAGATATTCTTATGAGATTTGGAAGAACTAAGAATATATCATGTATAAGTGACAAATAGTTAAAGGTAGTTCATTGTAAAGTGTTACATTGATACTTGTTTTGTCACAAGATACAAATTAAATTTATCTCAATTTAGACTATGGGTGGCACAATATAATGGATGGATGAGTTCCAAAGTTGAGATATTGTGACGGATACTACAACAAAAGGCTAAGTATATAACTGCTATAGTAGCAGCAAAGGAGGGCATTTGTGTTAAGTAGTTTGTTATCAAACTAGGCGTGGTTCATAGCGGGATAATACTATGAAGATACATTGTACGACAATTGTATCAACATGATTTAATCCCAAGGAACTAAAGGTCTCACCAAAGGACCAAATTTATACAATGCCATCTCATTAGAGAATGAGTAATGCGTAGAGACGCAAGGACATGCAAATACACACGGACCTGGAAGTGTCAGATCCGAAGATTATGTTTACCACTAGCAATAGTGTCTATACAACACACGAAAGCCATAGGTGTTGAATGCACGTTTTTTAACTAGATTATTGACTCTAGTGCAAGTGGGAGACTGTTGGAGATATGCCCAAGAGGCAATAATAAAGTGGTTATTGTTATATCTTTGTGTTTATGATAAATGTTTACATCCCATGCTATAATTGTATTAACCGGAAACATTAATACTTGTGTGTTTTGTAAAAAGAAAAGAGTTCCTAGTAAGCCTCTTGTTAAACTAGCTTGTTGATTAATGGATGATCATGGTTTCCTGATCATGGACATTGGATGTCGTTAATAACAAGATCATATCATTAGGAGAATGATGTGATGGACACACACCCGTAGTAAGCATAGCATAAGATCAAGTCATTAAGTTCGTTTGCTATAAGCTTTAAAATACATAGTAACCTAATCCTTCGACCATGAGGTTATGTTAATCACCATCACCGGATGGGTACTTTGATGACATCAAACACCGCTTCGTAACTGGGTGGTCATAAAGGTGTCATTGGGTATTCTGAAAGTATGTGTTGAAGCGCATGGACCAAGATTGGGATTTGTCCATCCATATGACGGATAGATATGCTCTAGGCCCTCTCGGTGGAATGTCATCTAATTAGCTTGCAAGCATGTGACTGGGTCACAAGGGATGACATAACATGGAACGAGTAAAGAGTACTTATCAGTAACGAGGTAAAACTAGGTATGGAGATACCGACGATCAAACCTCGGATAACTATAGTATCGCGTGACAAAGGGAATTGGTTTCATATGTTAATGGTTCTATCGATCACAAAGTCATCGCTGAGTATGTGGGAGGCGTTATGGATCTCCAGATCCCGCTGATGGTTATTGATCGGAGAGGTGTCTCCATCATGTCTGCATATTCACGAACCGTAGGGTGACACACTTAAGGTTCGAAGTTGTTTTAAGTATATATGGAATGTGCGTTGGAGACCGAATGTTGTTCAGAGTCTCGGATTGGATCCGGGACATCACGAGGAGATCCGGAATTGTCTGGAGAATAAGATTCATATATTGGGGATCATTTTCTAAGTTAGGAAATGTTCCGGAGTATTTGTATGGGGATTCTAGAAGGTTTCGAAATGTTCCGGAAGGTTCTGGAGGATTTCTTGGAGTTTACTTGAAAACCAAGAAAGGATCAAGGAATCCTTGTGGGGTAAGACAAGGATTCGTGGGGTAGTAGGACTCTCCCCCCACCTCCTTGATCCGCCGGCCAAGGGAGAGGGGAGTCCTACAAGGACTCCACCTCCCCATGGCGCCTCCCTCCCATAAATAGAGGGGGTGGAGGCGCCACCCCCTGGCCCCCTTCCACTCCAAACCTTGGACGCCTCTCTCCTCCTCCTTCCCTCTGCTCTGGCTTAGGCAAAGCCCTGCAGAATTCTCTACTCCACCACCACCACCATGCCGTCGTGCTGCTGGGATTTCGTGGAGAGATCTACTACCTCCGCTGCTCGCTGGAACGGGGAGAGGAAGGTCTGCTTCGACTCCGCACGTGTGACCGACTGCGGAAGCGCTGCCAGAACGCGGCGCCGGAAGGATCGTCTACTCGATCTTGAGATCGACAAGTGATCGACTACATCAACCACGAGATCCGAATCTCGTAACGCTTTCGGATCTACAAGGGTTAGTACAAATCTATCTCGTTGCACATGTCTAATAGATTAGATCTTGGCTTTTATCTAGATTAGATCTGGGTTTTGTTTGTTCTTGCGGTAGAAATTTTTTTTTCCATGCTACGAACCCATCACCTTCTTACATTTATCCAAATATGTACCTTTAGTCTTATCCAAATAGTGCGTGCATGCATTGTATCCCTTGTTTGACTGTCCTGAAATGTTACTAAGAGCAGGCCAATCATTGATGGTTATGAACAACAACGCTCGTAGGTCAAATGGCTCCTGTTTGTGCTCATCCCACACCTTTACACCTGGTTTTGCCCACAACTGCAAAAGTTCATCGACTAATGGCCTTAGGTACACATCAATGTCATTGCCGGGTTGCTTCGGTCCTTGGATGAGCACTGGCATCATAATGAACTTCCGCTTCATGCACAACCAAGGAGGAAGGTTGTACATATAGTCACTGGCCAGGTGTTGTGACTGCAGCTCTGCTCCCCAAAAGGATTCATGCCGTCTGTACTTAGACCAAACCATAAGTTCCTCATGTCACCTACAAAGTTCGAGTACTTTCTTTCGATGTTTCTCCATTGCGACCCATCGGCGGGGTGTCTTAGTTTCCTGTCTTTCTTACACTCTTCTTTGTGCCATCGCAATAACCTGCATGCTCTTTGTTTCTGAACAGACGTTTCAACCGTGGTATTATAGGAGCATACCACATAACCTTAGCAGGAACCCTTTTCCTAGGGGGCTTGTTCGTCTGCGGTACCAAAGTTGGTAGGCCAGCGCATGGCGGTACCTAAGTTGCCTAAAATTACTGCGTTTCGAAAAGTTGGGCCACCAACTACCGAGAGGGGCCATTTCGATGCAAACTCGTCTCACCCCTACCAAATCCAAACATGCCGTGAAACTGCCCCGTGAAGTAGACGGTCGGGACCCTCATGTCAGTAATATTTCCGTAACACGAGCTCCAACACGGCAACCACGTAGGCGAAACGAGATACTAAAGGAGCATCGTGCGTTGACCAAATTCACAAATCCACCCCCTCCCTCCTTTCGCATGAACCCTAGCATCGGCAGCGTCGAAATCCCCTCTCCAACCAGAATGATCTCTTCGGGCATTTGACTTCCGGCGCCAAGTTGTTGCGCCTACTCGCTGCTACCGAGCTCTAATGCCGAATGTCGTGCCAGCCGTTGCGACGATCTAGCCCGCCTCTACCACTGACGAGCTAAGCAGCGTGGAGGATGGCAGATCCATTTGCCGAGGAAGAAGTACTTCTGGCTAATTTCGGGTGAGCTACTCTTCTCTTTGCTATTTGCACTACCTATAACTGCTAGCTGGCTATTGGCATTATAGAGATATATCGAACATAGAATTGTTTGCTAGCACGACGCTGACAAACAATTCTTATCTTTTGTCTCCTATTTTCTGTCAACTAGGATCTCCGCTGAACCCAAATACATGGTTCTGGCGAGCATCTGCGGCTACCTCATTAAATTAGCACATGGGAAGAGCACGTGGAAAGAGGATCAGAGTCTGAAGATGGAAGTAGCTCCTGTGCAGTTATGCACTGTCTCTGGTTTGGTTGCTGCTATGCGTGAACTTGCTGAAATGAGGCCAGAGCAGACTGCACGGTTCAGCCTCGTTGATAACCGAGGCTTCAAGGTTCCTATAGCGTGTGACAGTCAGCTAATTGGGTTGATGAAACAGCATGTTAGGCTTCGCGTGGTTATGCTGGTGTGTAACATAGTGGATGAGGAGGCTCCTTCTACTAGGAGTCACCCAACTATTATTGGACAGGGAGGTCTAACTCGAACCCCTGCTGTTGTTGAGCAAAATGTGGTTCCTCGTCCACGACATGCTTCTGTCAGGCAACCTCCTCGTAGGAGTCCCCGTATTGTCGTTGTGGAAAACTCTGCTCTGGAATCTGCTGGTACTGGTCGTCCCCTTCCCCGTGCCCGTGTTGTTGCGGCTGCTTCTCACCCAATCTATGTCGTTGTTGAGCAAACTAAAGCGTCCGGAGGCTGCCCCGCTGTTGTTGCCAAGACCGCTGCCTTGTGTGCTGCTCCTCCTCGAAACCGTCCTCAAGTTGTGCGAACCCGTGCTCTGGAATCTGCTGGTACTGGTCGTCCTCGTGTTGTTGTTGATCTAGACGATGTTGACCCAATCCCTGCCGTTGTTGAGGAAACTAAGGCTTCCGGAGGCTGCCCCACTGTTGTTGCAAAGACTGATGGCTTCTCTCCTCCTCGAACCTGTGCTCGGGTTCAGCTAGTTGCTGGTCTGAAGCCATCTCATGGTCTGGACTCTACTAGCACTTGAAACACTGCTGTTGTGGGAACTGCTCTTGATCGCGAGGTGGCATGGCAGCAGCTGATCCTATTGTGGCTGCCGTTAGAAGGGGCCCTGCCTGTCCACCATGTAATGTAGCTCCTGTTGCTAAGGGCCCTCGCCTTGCTCCTGGTCCTGGTACATCCACCGAGGTTGATCTAGCTAACGATGACGCTGGTGATGGAGGCGGTGGCATTGGGGCTGGGTCTAATGGTGCCGCTCCATCTCTCAAACCTCTCGGAGGTTTCTATCCTAAAGAACCTGATGATGGCAAAGTAATCGTTCGTATCAGTGTCGCGAATTATACCGCAAAATTAGATGATGGCACAGAAAAATTCTATGACGAGTTTGATGTAATCCTTGGAAGATACGACCCTAAAGTGGTAGAGTTATCTGACCTGATGGCATCGTTACGTGTGAAGGTGTTGTGGGGATCCTCCTAGGAAGCACGTTTGTTATATTATGGTTACAGGAGCAAAAAGGCTATCGAAGTGAAAGATACCAGGGATTTAGTCGTACCGTTTACAAGGAAACATTATAGAGGTGAAGTTTACTTCCACTTGGTAGTGCTCACGGTTGGAGAGGAATTGGAACTCGACAATAGAGATGATGGACTTTTAGAAGGCATGCATGACCTGATCCATGGCATCACTGGGGCTGGTGCGACTGAGGGTGGCTTCGAACAGAGGAGAGTCTTACAGAGGAGCGTCATAAAGAGGAGCAGGAAGAGCATCCCCAGAAAGGGAACCCCGAAGAAGAACGTCACCAAGGAGACCACGCCAGAGAAGAGGAGACCCAAGAGTCGCACGACAAAAGGCACCACGCCGCAGAGTACACACCTGAGATCCAGTCAAAATGCCACACCGAATGGTAGCAGCAAAAACGCTAAGAGGGCTAGCACGGTGGTGAACACTCCCAGGAGTGGTAGCAGAGAGGCGAAGATGGCCAGCACAGAGGCTACCACACCCAGTGGGAGCAGAAAAAAACACTAATTTGGAGCGGAACACACCGCTGTCAAGGAATTATGCCAGCACGAAGGAGAACACGCCCAATAGTAGCAGCAAAAGGGCTAATTTAGAGCGGAACATCCCGCTGAGGTCAGGCAATAATGCTAGCACGAAGGAGAAGACGCCCAATAGTAGCAGCAAAAGGGATAATTTGGAGCAGAACATGCCGCTGGGGTCAGGCAATAATGCCAGCACGAAGGAGAACACGCCCAATAGTAGCAGCAAAAGGACTAATTCGAAGAAGAACATGCCGCAGAGGTCATGCAATAATGCCAGCACCCTGGAGCCAACACCCGTGAGGGGAAGCAGTAAGGAGATCACACCTAAGAGCTGCAGGAAAAGGCCTAGTTGGATGGGGAATGGAACGCGGATTTCAAGCCCTACTGATACCATCAGGAAAGATTACATCAGGAAGGAGGATGTACACAGGAAGAGCAAGAGGGTTCTGTACACTCAAGATGAAATTGATTCTGACTGCTATTTCTCCACTGAAGTACCTGGGATGCGTGCAAACGTAAGACCACCCCATGTGGTTGCAGCAGAACCAACCGAGTGTCTTGGAGAAAACAGAGTTGCCGGTGAGGTGGACTGGAGCAATGTTCCTGTCCACCCAGGTGGAGACGATGGTGCAACCCCACCCATGGGAGTCAATATGATGTGTGCAGTACTAGGCATTAGAGACGATGGCAAAGATTCTGAATCAGATGAAGAAGCAGGCACTGTAGAGGATCAAGAATCTAGTGATGATGAAATAGACGAGGAACTTAACGATGAGGCTGGTATTCTAGTCGATGATTTGGGTGTTGAAGTAGAAGAAATGAAGCATGACCACGAGTATCCTATAATTTCGGTCGGCACCGAGTTCAGGAGCATGCATGAGTTCAGGATGTCATTTCGACATTTTTGTATCAAGGAGGAGTTCGACGTTTATCGACTGAAGAACTCTACCGAGAGGTATGAGGCTGTTTGCAAGTTAACATGGATGAATGGACGGGCCAAGGTACATTGTCCATGGAGGATCACAACAAGATCCTTACCTACGTCGACTGCAATTAGGGTATTAGGGCAATGAATGCAGCAAACCATTAGAACTTTCTCTCTTTTCACTCTATAACTACAACTGATGTGCGATATCTTTCTAGCAACTAGTCGACTCCGCTTATCTTTTAAATGAATCTGTGTTGCAAGTGAACAAAATGGGCCCTCCACACATGTGTCCGACATGCAGCAAACTGAAATCCTCAATGGCTGATACGGAGTGGGTGGCTATGCAACATATGTCCATACTAAAGGATAACCCTACGGAGACCGCGAAGAATATTCAGACTAGCCTCGGTTCTAAATACAACATTGTCCTTCCGTATTACATGGTTTGGAAAGTTAAAGAGAAAGCTCTGGGGGTCTTGCACGGGGATTGGACCAATAGCTTCAGGATGTTGTACAACTTCAAGGCGGAGGTACACGCTAGGTGTCCAGGGAGTGTTGTGGAGATTGACACCAAATCAGAAGGTGGTAAAATATATTTCAAAAGATTTTTCATGGCGCTTAAACCTTGCATCGATGGATTCAAGGATGGATGTAGGCCGTATCTGAGTGTAGACAGCACTGTCCTAACTGGCAAATGGAAAGGCTGCCTGCCATCTTTCACATCACTTGATGGTCACAACTGGATGTTCCTAGTGGCATTCGGGCTGTTTGAAACAGAAACTAAGGAAAACTGGGTTTGGTTTATGAGGCAACTCAGGAGATCAATAGGCCACATGGATCCATTGGCTATATCCACGGATGCATGCAAAGGGCTGACGAATGCAGTGAAGGAGGTATTTCCGCGAGCTGAAGGTAGAGAATGCCATTCCCATATGATGCTCAACTTGTACTCACACTACGCAGGCAGCGTATTTTGTTACATGTTTCCTGCTGCTAGAGTTTACAAACCTAGTAGCAACGATTATTTCATGAGCAAGATTTTTGCCGAAGCCCCTAAACTTCTAGAGTACTTAGCCATCCATCATTCGCAACTATGGAAGAGGAGTCAATTCAACCGTGACATCAAAGTTGATTACATAAACAACAACCTTGCAGAATGCCTGAATAACTGGGTGAAGGACATAAAAGTGCGTCCTGTTCATATCTTGATGGAAACATACGTGGTATAATCATGAAGCTGTTAAATATAAGGAGAGAGATCGGTAGGAGACTTAGAGGACATATGCTACCGCCAGTTGTACATCAACTGCACAAGAGAAGCCGAGGACTTGCTCATCTTAAGGTTCTCCCATCAACCAGCAGAAGATGTGAGGTGGTCGATATGTCCAAGAGTGGCAAAAGGGATTTGTGAACATCCAGATGCGAGAATGCACCTGCTTAGAGTGGCAGCATACCAGGAACCTTGCGACCACGCCTTGGCCTTCTTGGTGAAGAAAAGAACTCTACCACATTTGGATCAGTATTTGTCAGACTACTACTCTATGGAAAAGTTCAGAGCTGCGTAGGCTGGATCCGTCGAGCCATGTACAGACCCATCTCAGTGGCCTCAAGTCCAACTGTCTTTCGAGCTTTGCCAGCCAGTTACAAAAAGGGGCAGAGGAAGACCCCAGGTGAATAGGTTTAAGAATTTTCTCGAGAAGAAGGGTTCGGCTTTCTGTGCTACAAAGAAGGGCAAAAAAAGATGCAAGACCTGCCATCTTATAGGCCATAGAGCAGCTGGATGTCCCCTTAATGCTCCCAAACCTAGGTATGAGATGGTACATTCACACAAAAAAATTGTTTATAGTCTGTGGATATAAGGTACTAATCCATGTACTGTTTTTTTTACAGGAAGCGCAAGGTAAGAAACAAGACAGCCGACTCAGTGATTTTTCTGCAAGAAGAAAACCAAAACTAGTGGAGTGATGATGTCAGACAAGATTTTGGTGTTGATTGGCCTGACTTCCCTTTGGCCCGGAGATGCAGGGTACATGAAGGTAAGAAAGTTGGCACCCAGGAAGAGGAAGAAGGCAAGAGATGGAGAAGCCAGTGGACGTAAAGGAAAGAGGAAGAAAGTTGGCACCCAAGCAGAGAAAGAGGCTAGCAGTGTAGAAGCCTAATGATGTATTGAACTTGAACCTATATATGTAGTTCGGTTAAACTCTGGAGCTGTGTGCATGGAACTTGTCGGGCGAAACAATCTGCCTCCCGTACTCGGAGTAAAATTTATCGCGACTTTAGGATTTGATACGGCCGAGGCCACTAGTTGAATCCAAAATTGTGACTCTGCCACTACTATCTGAACAATCGCGATAGCTGAGCGGTTAAATCCTCTCCAAAATCGATGGGTGTTAGCGGCACAAACATGATTTATTTATAGGCGCTTAATAAATCCCTGATGTTGGCATTACACTTATGATAAGTTTCTGGGCTAGAAAACAATTTCTTAAGGTGGCCGCTACACTCCACGAAGCAGCAACTTATTTCAGCTGCTGGACAACGACATGGCAACATAAACTGCAAATGCAACAGATAATGCCCAGATAATGAGGAAATTGTGTCCACTATCTGGCCTAATCTTGAGCCCGTCTGTCTCACCACCTCCCTGCCCCTGCCTCCCCTGCACCTGGCAAAGCTCCCGGATCTCTCGCTCCATCGCACGAATCTCCTCTTTCTTGTCCCACACAGCATCACGCAGATCCTGAACAAGCTCTCTGTGAAAACCTGTCAGTGGCTTTTCGATCCACACAAACTTGTCATAGCCAGTCCCCCTCCGTTCCTGCGTAGTAGATCGAAGGAAACAAAAAAAAGAATTACATTACGCTTTCCAGATCCGGGTTACCATTGTACCTACAGTAGGAACTTACCGCTCTGATGCTGCAGTTGCTGAATTATCCTGCAGTATTTTCGTCGGTCCACGAAATCCATCTCAGCATATCGGGGTAGTAATAAAAGGGCACCCTCCGGTACCTGATGGGGCACCCGCCTGACGGCGTTGAGCCGACCCTGATTCCGCCCGAGACGAACTACACGAGCTGTGAGCCATGAGTGAGGAGAGCGAGGGCAGAGAAAAGAGGAGCCTTTGGATGTCAGGGTAGTGGTGAAGCGTGATTTATCCCTACTTAATAACTCGGGCAGAATCCTACCGTCCACATTCGATTGACAGGTGGGGGACCTAGCGTGTGGACTTGTCAAAAAAAACTCGCGCCTTCGTGGTTCAAAAGCCCTGTCACGCGCATTGGACGAAATTTTTTGGTACCTTGCCCACGTACATATCACTGGGAGGTCTTGCTCAGGAACCAGACATGCCTGACCCACAATCTTACTCCCTCCTAGGAACTTGTCATGGCTCACGCCGGTAGATCCATCCGCTCCACCGCTTCCAGTAGGGCTCGCCGCGGCGGATCCACCCCAAGATCCTACTGTCACAGTATCAAATGGCCATGGTTTCTTGAGAGGAGCGACGATGCTACGTATGCGAGCTCGGCCCCTCCTACCTGTAGAAGGACTGATGCGGCGTCGAGGTCGAGCAGGACCCGCCAGGCGCGACGGTGCTCGGTCCCCGCCAACCCCGTCACCTTCGTCATTGTCGATTCCGATGTGCAGGACGACGGGGACGAAGCTATGTAGAACACCATTGGTGCCTCCTTGGCGAAGGGAAAGCCACGGGCGGGAGTGGATGTCGTCGGGAAGGGCACGGCGGTGTCACCAATCGAGGTGGACTCTGACGATAGCGGTGTGATGTGGGTTTAGATGTTGTTTAGGATGGTTGCAATTTCGGTTGTGTTTAATGCGAGTACAATTATTGTAATGTGTTTGTCGAGATATATTGAGAAAGATGTGCAATAGCAGCGTGTGAGTGCTTCCACTTTAGAAATTGTGTCTGTGCCATTTGCATGTTGCATTATCAATGTAGATTACTTGTAAACAATCCAACGAAAATCATCAGATTACAACCATCGGACGGGAGTGGCAGGATGGAAGAGAAGTTGGGACAGTGGCTTCGAGGGGAAGGAAGAGGGGGGGCGTGACACTGGTAGGTGGGCCCTCGGAACACGTGACACTGACATGCGGGAGCGGGAGCACACGGTATTGCCGGTCTGTCCAGAGCAAGCGGACTTTGCAACATGACAACAGCAAGCTGATTGGACTAATATAATAACTCGTTGAAGTATTAAGGGGTACTGAAAACTACAACTAGGGTACATTCGAACAACACATATGCTCTAAGCACCTGAGAATCATCACTTAAGTCTAACAGTAACGATAGCACAAGTACTACATTTGCCTGTCAGTCTTCTCGATACAAATGTAGAAATGCATCTGCCTGTTCGGTCCAGCACCAATAAGGTACTGAGATGGCACGCATAGGATCGACCTTAGGTCCACATACTCCACATCCTGCGTTGGGCAGCTCGGCGCCTCGGCTAGCACAAGAATGCTATCCGACGATGGCGGCTGGGCGTTTGCCCACATGCACACCGTGTATACTGGCCAGGCGCACAAGACCGACCTGACGCATATAGCACCCACGACGGTGGGCCCGCTCTAGTTCCAGGAACACCGGCGGTGATGGTCAGGACGAAAACAGAGCCGTCCCCCTGGAAAATTAGGAGGCGGCGTGCCGAGTCAGTGAACGGCACCTGCTCTTGGAGAAGTTGGGCTTTCCCGTACGAGATCCTAATCACTTCGATCAAGTGTCCATCTGCAAGGTGGACGATGAGCTCTGCCGGCAGGCCGGTGTAGTTGCAGCCCGGCTCCGTGCAGGCGCACGCGCTATGCGGGCACGCGATTCATGGAGGCAGGAGCTCGCAGTAGGAGTAACGGCGAAAGCATCCTGGGTGGGAGCACACGAGCGGGAATGCTGCTGCGAAGTTGCGCGCGAGGATCTCTAGATTCTTGGGCTTCCCACATCTGCCACATCTGAAGTTCGTCGAGAAATTAGAAAAAAGATCAGCAGTTAGATTGGCGAATAGCAGGAATATGTAGGATAAGTTCAAAAGCTTGTAAAATGATTTCTTACCATGAAGGTAGCGACCGGAGAATTGGCGGATGTCGTCGGCTTGCGGCTAAGGCAGGATGGAAAGTGAAGTGGGGAAAGTGGCTTCGAGCGGAAGGAAGAGAAGT
>OU342741.1:350593244-350677667 GCA_910589775.1 Avena eriantha
CTCTCTCTGTCACAAATCTCACAAAAGCCCAAACGTGTGGACGATCCCAACATGTGCTCACTCTGGGTGCTATGCCTGATTGGCTGACACAGATGTCATGCGGATCGTCTCCACTAACCGTTGATCCCATGTGATCCACGGGCAGGATAACCCCTCCCTTCTCCACTTTTTTTAGGCAGGTCAATCAATGCCACCTCTCTATCCGTGCCACCGATACTAAAACCCCCATAAACAAGTGAAAATCCATCTATCTAACTAAATAAATAAAATAAATGATCATATTTCAAAGAAGCCATCGTATTTGTCTTCCGGTTCGTCCTCGTGTTCGTCAACGCCATGGTCCCCGCCATCGCCGCTGTCGGTGCCCTCCTCTAACGACTCGACACCGCCCCCTTCCTCGAATAAGCATGCTATCTCCTCGTCGGAGTCCTCCTCATCCTCTCTTCATAGTCCCAGGGTCCACGTCACTCTCCTCCGCTTCTTCCTCCAACTGATCGATGAACGCCTCCTCGTGGCGAGTCGGACTCGTCCAAATAGCTATCTCCTCTCTTCTTTCTGGTCTTCTTCTCGTTCCTCTTCTTGTCCGTACTCGCCGGAGCAACACGCGCCCCCGTCCTGGCTGTTAACCTTTGCGCTCATCGGACGCTGCAGGTACCCCATGCTCCTCCTGCGCGGGCAGGTACAAGCTTCGATGTCGCAGTGTCCTCGAGTGCCGATGTCGATGGATCCTGGCGCGGTCGGACACGACGTGCTGCCTCAGCAGGCGACTCGCGAGCCGCAGGACGATTGCAGCGAAGAGCCAGGGACGCGGGACGATTAGTGGACGGCTTGGACCTGCCATTGCCACGGCGAGGGGGCATCGTGCTCGAGGTAGTTGCTCTGAATGGTCGATGGCGGGTACACAGAGTGGGGTCCTGATCTGATCAAGGATGAGCAGCGGTTTCGTGCGTCGTGTCCACGCGTTGATTTGTCGATTATAAAAAAAAAGTAATATCTCGCGTACTGAACATAATTTGATCACAACTAAAGTGGCACAGCGTATTCTAGACTCATAAATATCTCGTGTGTGCCTGTCACGTGGAGTTCGACGGAGTTGGACGTGCCAACGTGATCGTGCAGTAGTTGCGCGCGTCATTGCCCCATCAACACGTGACACATGCACGTGGGATGTGTGCGCCGATTCCCGTGACGACCACCCCGCTCGCACTCCTCTTATTATATACTGGATTTTGGGCGGCGCCGAAGACCATTGAAGTGTCCATCGCAATAAATACAAGTCCCGTCGATTCCCTACCCCTGCCTCCCTGGCTTCTTTGAGAAGGTAGACCGTACACGGTGGTCTTGTAAAATAGTACTAGTACTACTAGACCACGGCCTGTACTCTTACTCTTCTCCCACACTAATAATCACTATCTCCTGCCTCCGCCACACTCACCCTGCAAGCCATGGCTCCACTAAGGAGGGGAGAGGCCGGTCGACAATCCTCGCGGAGAAAAGGGAGAGACATCGCCGCGAGGCACTTCTTGCTCTACCAGTCGCTCAAGCCCACCCTCTCATTGAGGCCCAATCTCCCCCGACAATGGCGCCGAATGTTCTAGCAGGCGAGGGCTCCTCCCGGTACGGTCTCCTTATTCTACTTCTTCTCCATCTCCCCTCTCCATCATGATCTTAATCGGCTTCTTCTTGTTTTTATTCTTCTTCTGGCTCTTCCTCTTCTACGTATTACAGGTCGGCCGTGGAGCCTGAATCCACCACCACGGAGGCGTTGCAGGAACCCGTTCAGCCCCGTTCCATGTCTCAGCGAGGTAGCAAATCTCCACGCTGTTATTTTCTCCGAGTTATGATGTGGATTTCTTAGATGTCGTCCGCCCCGCATTGGTTTTTCTTCTTCTTTTTCGAGTTGTATTTGTTTTCATGAATATGACTGGATCTCTTGGTCTTTCCTTAATACCGTTGTTCATAGATTCGCTATGGATTTTTTGTGATTAGGATTAGTTTATCGTGGTCATGAATAGATCTCCAGGTCTATTTTTTAACAATGCGGCCAATAGATTCAACGGGGATTTTTTTTGATCTGTATTAGTATTCACTTGGGACCTGGAGTGTAATTGTAGAATTCCTATTTCAATTAACATGAACGATGCAGCGATCAAAGGCCGAGTACCGTGAGAAGGTGGCCGCGATCAGTTCTAAGATTACCAACCAACATGAGCTTGCACGCTCCCTCACCCAAGCTAATGAGAGCCTACGCAAGCAATTATCTGTGCAGAAGGAGATCTCGCTAGATTTTGCACGTGACGTCGTTAGGCTGTTGAAAGTTCTCGACCATAACTTGATCAGGCAAGAACAGACCATCAAGATAATCAACAAGCTCACGGAGGAGAAGAAGAATCTCGTGGAAAGGTGCATTCTCCTGCAGGACGAAGTCAGCGAGGCACTCAGAGGACGCGTCGAGGAAACCAAGGCTACCATCCGAGCCTACCATGACAGGAACCGTTGCCTGGATGCAGTCAAGGAGATGAAGGCGGACATGAGCAGAGGGATCACCGTACTCGAGGGTGTTCGGAAAGAGAACAAGGAGCTAAGGGCATGTTTGGAGGCGTATTAGAGCAATGCCCAAGTCTGATTCCCGTTAGCGGGGACACGAATACCAGTTCGTCCTCCTCTCCTTTTGTAATGTTTAGGGTTCAGGGAGCAATGCCCATGTCTGCTTCCCATTATATGGTGTAATAAGAATCCTAGATTGGTGTTCATGTTCATGAATGGACACCATGTTCTCTTTCCATATGTATCTGGACATGGGTTTCTGCATTATGAGTTTGCCACTCTCCCACTACTATTTGGTGATATTGGGAAAAACCCACAACACACTAAACTGTTGATAAATCTTATTTGTCTTTGAAATTGAAATTATGACAGTGCCACTAGTTGATTTATAAAATGTTGATTAGTCCTAGATTGCTTCTTCCTTGAAATTATGACAGTGCCACTAGTCAATTCAGTTAATTATGGAAACTAACCAGCTTGTCCTAGTGAACTGAACAAACCATACTATGTATTTTTGTTGCAGGGAAAGAGGCGAAAGATCGACCAGGACCTGGCGACCTGGCTAAATGACAAGATAGCAATCCAAAGGGAGAAGCAGAATTCCCAGAAACTGGCCTTTGACCAACTGTGCGCTGAATTCACAGTCCTTTCTGACAAGTGCCAGAAACTGAAGGAGTTAAACGCCGACTAGGCGAAGCTACACAGTGAAGGTCGCGTCTCAGCTAGGAAGCAGATGGAGATCATGAAAGGGATCTTGAAGGAAAATCGTATGGCTACGGACAAAATTCTCCAATCCGTGACGGAGCGCTGGAACCTACAGCTGAAGCATGACATAGTACTGAAGGAGCTGGCCAATCTTAGGGAGGAAACAGGCAGCTCCGGGCCAGGCTCGCTTGAACACAACATATGTCTATTTAGTACTAAACTGCCTGGTTTATCCTCTGAAGTGGCGATTTTGTAAGCGTGAACTTAACTCTATGCACGATATGTGTGTTCGTCTGAAATTAGTTTGCTCGAGGATTGAGAGTGGCTTAGTTCGGAAAGTGCAACTGCAAGTCTTACAATTAACTAGTTTCAGGCATTGGTACAACATAAATTATTCATCTCGAATTTCCTTTATCCTCTATAGTCTCTCCTTGTTCACCCTCGTGTGCCTTCTTCAGTTCCTTCAACAGATCCGTAATGCAGTACTCTAGCTTCTTCTTGTCTTCCCTGAGCTGATCCCTCTCCTTTTCTACATTATGAATCAGCAACCTGTGACTATCCTAAAGCTTCTTTGCAGTTCCAACAACCAAGCTCCCATCCATTCCGTCAGTTAGCTTTGACTGCAAATTCTCGATTTCTTGTTCCAGCTCCTTATTTCGTACCGACATCTTGTAATTTTTTTCAGCTGCATCACTTACATCAGTAATTCTCCCCGACCTTTCCAACTCATACATCTCCCATAACTCTGCCAAACATTTCTTAAGTGCATCTGGCCACTCAAGATCCACCCACTCTACTGCTTTACACACCGGTCCAACCTAAAAACACACACACTATAGTGTTATGAACATGCACGATACATTTTACTTCATGTCAGAGTTGCACATAATGTAAACAAACCTGATTTGTACAGCCCAAAAACCTTCTCCCAGTGTTACTGCCTTCGAATGCAACATATCTCCTCAGTTTTAGCCCATGGTCACATGGCACTTCTCCATCGAGATCTAGGCCCTACCATTCAGAGTCGTAGATCGTCCTTGGTACCTATAGGTAAACACGAAGCTGAAATCGAACACGATTGCATGCACATATGGAGCTCAGATCGAGAGATTTACCATTTCCTAACCCTAGCCCAAGAAAACAGAGGAATTCACATCGTGGAAGGAATACTCGATGTCGAAGAGAAGGCCGTCGCTGCTCGACTGGTCGTCCTCGCCATTCAAGGATAGCATGGCGAATGTGACGGCGACGACGTCGGCGTCGGTGAGGGAGAGAGAGAGAGCAGCCCTTCTACCGCTGCAATGATGACTAAATTGGCATGTTACAATAGTTTAATGGATACCATGCCCTTTCCCTGGATTACTGTCTCCTGCATGATATGGATTCTCTTCACACATTCTCATTTCAAATATTAAACCTGCACTCCCTCCATCCCAATTTCATTGCCTAACAAAACATACCAGTATATTACATCATCCAAAGAAACAAATCATGTCAACTACAAGGTACTTATGCATCATGGTTTCACAACATTACATTATAATCTCCCAACAAACATAACCACAACATGGTTTCACAAAACATCACATTACAATCTCTCAACAAACGTAATCATAGAAACAAGTATATTACATCAACTCAAGAAACAAAATCATGTTGACTACAAGGTACTTACACATCACTTGTCCTGTCATGGTTTCGCAAAACATTACATTACAGTCTCTCAACAAACAAAATAACAGAAACAAGTACAGTACATCATCTCAAGAAACATAATCATGTCAACTACAATGCATTTATGCATCACTAGTCCAGTCATGGTTTCACAAAACATTACATTACAATGTCCCAACAAACATAATAACTGAAACAAGTACGGTACGTCATCTTAAGAAACATAATCATGTCAACTACAATGTACTTATGTCTTATTACAACAACGATGGTTTCAGTGAGTGACATGTCTGAAAATCTCAATAGCTCGCACAACATTATATCGTAATCTCTCAACAAACATAATCACAGAAGCACGCTCTAAATGCAACATTAGTCAATATTACAAATACACGCAGGGGAACCCCGTGGTCCATATGACAAGCCCAGGGTAGCAGCTCATATCATCAATGTCGACCACCTCATTATGTCCAGCCACTACAGGGGCATCTACATCCACTATAACCTGTTCAACAACATCAGAAATGGTACCAAGGAAGAACACCTTCCTGGTTCGCTTCTTTCGCCGCATAATCTGCATAAGATCTTTAGTATCCAAAACATCTATGAATTGCTATTTCTTATGATGCCACCACCGGATTTTTGCCATCTTCTTAGGGCCAATACTGATTTCCTTACTGATCATCTCTCTCATTTCATCAAGAGTTATGTTTTTGGAATCGACAGTGATCTCCACAGTACATGATGAAACTAGCTTATTAACTCCCTTATCAAGTTTAGCCATGTCTGAATCAACCTCTATGCGTATACTGAACTTTTCTAGATCAACATCTATTGGTCTGTATTCTTTAGGAGCAGAAGCTCTGGCAGCAAGATCTCCAGCATCTGCATACATATCATCAATCATCGCTTCAACTTTCACCTTACGATCAGCTGCACAACACTCTCAAAGCATCTGAAGCTCATGGGAGTGCTCAATTTGCTGATAGGTATCATTCATGTTGCGCCACACCAATTTTGTCCTCTGTCTAGAACCCTAGGGAATTCTAGCGGCAAGCATATCTACCAGCTGCGAAACAGATACAACCTCTTTGCAATTCACAAGCAGATGCACATCTTGCCTGAACACAACCCTCTCGCAACCAAAATCAATCTTTGGAGTGTACTGCCGAACATGAACTGTGAACTCATATAGGTCCCTTGTATCAAAGCTGTGCCTAATTTGATTAAAAAGGGGAACATTTCAGTTCATTCGATTCTAGTATGCCGTAACTAATCTACTTGCAAGATAAGGCACAGATAAGAAAAATTCACCTCTCGCTCTTCTCCCAGGTTTTTTTCTTCGAGATCTGAGTGCTGCATCCGCTCACCGGAGCCGAACAATCCGCCGCCGGCCTTGCTTTTCTCTTCAACCTGCTGCTCGTGGGTACTTTGGGAGCAGAATCCTTGCTGGCCTCCTCGCTAACCGGGGCTGAAGACCTCGCCGTAGCTACGCGTTGAGCCCCAGACTTGGGCCCCGATGGACCCTTTTCAGTCGGCGATGTAGCTACAACCTTCGCCATGCAAGACATGCTGGGACGCCGCCGCCGGATTCAGTGTCGAGGGAGGGAGAAAAAAGGTCCTCCGCCACCGGCAGATTTAGGGTTGGGGAAGGGAAGAAAAGGGACCGCCGCCGCTGCCGCAGCAAGATTCAGTGTCGAGAGTTAGGAAAGTACAGTAATGGATTTGCCACTACACACGTGTAGGGTGGCTAAGAAGAGTGACCGGCGAAGGAGGGGCACAACAGGAACTAGTGTAACGGAGTATCCTAACTTAACGGGCGCGATTTGAAAATATTTGGTTTGGCCATCACTCACTCGAAAGACCCCTCTCAGCAATTGGCGCCCCAACTTTTCAAATCGCGGTGATAAAAATCAACTTGGGTACCGTGTTGCTTGGCCACCCCAACTTTCGGGCCGCAAAATGATATTCTCCTTTTTAATGGGTCCATGACTTCAACTCTTCCCTTATCAAGTTGAATGTTTAGCAGAATCCAGTGGAATCTGCACACACGTTTATATATACATCAGTAACTCATCAATAACACTTAAATTGAGTAAGCAAAACTGAATGTGTACACTAGAGTAAGACCTTCACTTGAAATTGTAAGGAAACAGTATGTGGTCACAGAAATTTTGCTCCATTAGACACCTTAGAAGGTTTTCCTCCGTCTCCTCGGGTTTATCCGTTAGCCTCTTTATATGTATTTTATCTGGGTCAATGAACCCAACACTAAAGAGTGACCTTCTTTTACATTCCTAGATCTTCATTCTGCATAATAATAGAGTACAAACGGATATAATGAGGATAATTACATGCAATGAACTGAATAACTAAAAAATTGAACAAATTACATGTAAACAATGAATTCAACAACTTACAGACAATAGCAACTCATGATAGATTTGTCGAGGGTGTCAAAATCATATAATTGGAAGAGTTCTGGAAATTCAACATGGACCTCTTCTTCTCGGAAGTAGTAGTCATGTGGTACTTTCGCCACAATCATTATTCTCTCCTCCTTTGCGGCTTTAAGTACCAGTTATGTAAACTCCGCATTTGTGTTGGCAGCTATTGCAACCTCTCTTGGGTGACCAACGGCATCCCTGGGACATATTGAGGGACTACATCAGCCTTGGGTAAATTGTCGTCCTACGAACCTAGCAGTTCCTCAACAGTCACATTCATAGTGGCCGTAAGCGCCACATCTTTTTCCATATCCTGCTGGGGAATGTCATAGGATGCCACCCTGAGGGGTGGGATCAATTTTTGGCCTGTTTCCCGAGCTGGGGGACGTCCTTTCTTTTCCCGGTTGCACTTTGACTTGATGATTTGCTCCTTCTTGCACTTTTACTTGATTTTCTCTTCTTCACTTCCTTTTGAAGCATGCGTAGATAGTCATCTGGCTTATGGTGCAAGTCATATTGCGATTTTGTGTTCAGAAAACCAAGTGCATACGCGCTTTTGCTTCTCGGTGTATACCGGGGCGGGCCCATGTTTCTTCTTTTGAAGCTGCAACACATTCGGCCTTTGCGATCGCTAGGGTTTCCTCTTCAGTATGATCATAAGGTCTGATGGGAAGATTCTTATGAGGTACTCTTGGGAGAGGCAACATTTGTCGTTTTGGGCTACTGCGTTGTTTACTCATCGATGGAGCACGCTTCCGCTCATTGTACTTAGTGGGCGGTGAAGACGGCTGACCCTGCGACGGAGATCGACATGGACCCGAGCGGTAGTGGTCATAGTAATGGGGTGGGCTTCTTGGAGGTGATGGAGGTGAAGGTGACAAGCGACGACTCGAAGGCGGTGTTGGCCTTCTTGGCACTGAGCCTGGAAGCTTTATGTTGTTCTTTTCCCATAGAATGATACCACCCAATACTTCTCTGAGTGTCCTCACACCTTCAGGTCCAGGAATGTCAAGCTCCATTGAGTCCCACCCCGTTGCAATTTCATCCACCCCGACTTTAGCATAGCTAGCTGGAATCTCACGGCCATGCTAGCGTGCGTCAAGTGGACAAGGTAAAGCACATCCGACCACCACCTTGATGGATAGGTTCTTCACCTTCTGATGGTGCTCACAAGATGTCTGCTCCTTGATTCCATCCACGGGGTAGCCGATACCACCATCTACCATCCGTGCATCATCAGACGGGACCTCCTATTCAGCCACGCCACTTCTCCGCTGAGATGGGACGGTGGTAATATCGAGTGCTGGATCTTGCAAGCGCGCTACTCCTCAAAGTTCATCAATCTGTTGCTGATGAATTCAAAGTGTTCCTAGCAACTCGGTGAACCTGGCTCCATCCTCCTCCTGTCGTCACCTCTTTGCTCTCTCTCGGCTCCTATAACTATCTCTGTCTTTGGGAAACCCCATCTCCCAAGTATAACTAGGGCCAAGGCCTCGTACTCGTCCTCCGTGTTCTTTATTCCTGAGGGCCTTTGCCAGCAAGTGATTCTCTCTATCGGGACAGAACTTTGTTGTCCCCTCTTTAATTTCCTTCACCACTCTCTGCCATGTCTCCCGGGGTATCCTAATCCCGTCACTGCAAATAAGGTCCCCTGTATTTTCGTCATACTCACTCCGATGCCCAAGGAACCAATTTATTGCCCTCAAATCCCATTCTTCGTGTATTGGTTCTAGAGTGATCCCTTTAGCGAGCAACTCATTCTCTTTAGCATCCCACTTTGGCATGGCAGTCGCGTACCCCCCTGGCCGTAAGTGATGGTGATATTTCTTCTTCGCGGCATTTAACTTGTTTTTTTCCGACTTTTCCTTAGTAGTTTCTGACTCCTTGTACTTCACAAATGCATCCCAGTTAGCCCGCTGATTCGTTAGATAGGATTCGAATGTAGGAGGAGTCTTCTCCTTCTGATACTTTTGCTTCGTTAGATAGGATTCAAATTTAGGAGGAGTCTTCTTCTTCTGATACTTTTGCCATAATGATTTCACTGCTTGATTTTCTTCCTCAATGCAGTTGTGTTGGCTTCATCCTCAAATTCTGGCAGGGTGAAATGTGTAATGAGGTCATTCCAAAGACCCTCTTTATACCTGTCGGCGACATACTCATCCTCCCCCGCCCCTTTTTTCATATTCTACTCTCGAACGGTGATCAGGATGCGATCCCTAACCATAACTCCGCATTCTTGTACAAATACACTTTTAGACTTTTTTGGTTCCAATGGTTTACCTGCGTAATTGTATAACGCGTAGATGCGTCCAACTTTTTGGCCAGGCCTCGTTTGGAATATTTTTGGCTCGATGTGGAGGCCTAAGAGAAGAAACATTTCATTTATATATATACAACTCAATTAATGCATCTAGTCATCACCGGACTTCATATATATACCTCGTCGGACTTAGTTAAAGGTCCATCGGAGGCATCGGCTTCTCCATCATCAGAGCCGTGGGCTTCTCCATCATCGGATCCGTCGGCTTCTCCCTAGTCATTTCGGTCGACCTCCTTACCCTCATCGGAGGGGTTCAGATACATCGACGGAGATTCGGGTGGATGAACATGGGGGGTGCCGTTGATCATATTCTCGAGAATTTCTTCTTATTCCAGGTCTCTGTGGATTGGACTAGGTGGATCCATAGTTTTCTGCAAAAATGCACACAATATAAATAAATACTAAATAATAATATGTATATCTAATTTGCTACAATAAATCTAAACAATAGAAAAATTCTAGTGCACCCTACGACCCTAACCCTAAGTCTGGGGGCCGTGAGCACCACCACCCTAAGCCTAAGTCTGGGCAGCCCGCGAGAACCACCACTCTAACCCTAAGTCTGGAGCCCTGCGAGCACCACCCTAACCCTAACCCTAAGTCCGGTCACTCGCGAGCACCACCACCCTAACCCTAAGTACGGTCGCCTGTGAGCACCACCACCCTAACCCAAAGTCCCGGGGCCCCGTGAGCACCACCACCTTAACCCTAAGTCCGGGGATCCTATATACAAAATATTTCCTATTTACAAATAATTCCTATATACAAATAATTCCTATATACAAATATTTCCTATATACAAATAATTCCTATATACAAAAATATATTTCCTATATACAAATATTTCCTATATACAAATATTTTCTATATACAAAAAATTTCTATATACAAATATTTCCTATATATAAAATATTTCCTATATACAAAATATTTCCTATATAAAAATAATTCCTATATACAAAATATATATTTCCTATATACAAATATTTCCTATATACAAAAATATATTTCCTATATAAAAATATTTTCTATATAAAAAAAATTCTATATACAAATATTTTCTACATACAAAATATTTCCTATATACAAATATTTCCTATATACAAAAATATATTTCCTATATACAAATATTTTCTATATACAAAAAATTTTTATATACAAATATTTCCTATATACAAAATATTTCCTATATACAAATATTTCATATATACAAATTTTTCCTATATACAAAAATATATTTCCTATATACAAATAATTCCTATATACAAATATTTTCTATATACAAATATTTCCTATATACAAATATTCCTATATACAAATATTTATATATACAAAATACATATCGGCGGTGGCGGTGGCGACCGACAAGGAGAGGGGCACGGCCGGGGTGGTGACGGAGCTCGTGGCGGCGTGAGCGGCCGCGACGAGGGGAGGCGCGGTGGCCGAGGCTGTGGCGGAGCTCGTGGAGGCGCGGTGGCTCGAGGCGGCCGCGGTGCAGGGAGGGCGGCGATTTGACATCCTGGCAGTGTATACGCAGCTCCTCGCGATGTGCTCCTGGTCGATGGATTCGACCGAGGAAGAAGCGGCCTATAAATACCCCCCCACCCTTTAGTTCCGGTGCATGGCACAAACGGGACTAAAGGGGGGGTCTTTATTCCCGGTTCCAGCCATGCACCGGGACTAAAGGCTTTGGCTGCCTTTTCGGCTGCAGAGCCTTTAGTCCCGGCTGGTATTTTGGGCCGGGACTAAAGGCCCAAATTTGCACGCGCCGGGTCTAAGTTAGCGCCTGTTTTTTCAAATATTTCAATTTATAACTATTATATTTTTTAAACATTTGAATTATACAGTTTTTGCATACTTATGAATTTGAGAAAATTTTCAACATACAAATTTCTTGAATTTGAATAAGTAATCCAAATAAATTTTTTGTTTTATAAAATAATTATTCTAACTCATGAAACTATTAACTATTTTGCCATTTTTAATTTAAAAATGCATTAACTATTATATTTTGCATATTTTTGAATCTCACTAAACTTTTAACATAAAAAATGCTTGAATTTGAATAAGTAATCCAAATCTATTTTCTGTTTTATAAAATAATTATTCTAACTAGTGATACTATTAACCATTTTGCCATTTTCAATTAAAAAATGCATTAACTATTATATTTTATATATTTTTGAATCTCAATAAATTTTTAACATAAAAAATGCTTGAATTTGAATAAGTAATCCAAATCCATTTTATATTTTATAAAATAATTATTCTAACTAGTCAAACTATTAACCATTTTGCCATTTTCAATTTAAAAATGCATTAACTATTATAGGGCGACTGATACGTTGCAAACGTATCTATAATATTTGATATTCCATGCTTGTTTTATATCGACTTTTTTATGTTTTTTTCACACTTTCGAGTATTTCTACATATTTTCTGGAACTAACCTATTAACAAGATGCTGCAGTGCCATTTGCCTGTTTTCTTCTATTTTTAGTACTAGAAAAGGCGGAAAATCAATATTCTCGGAATTGGACGGGACGAAAGCTAAAGTCAATATTTTACCGAAAGACACATGGAGTCCGCAGGAGAGACGAAGGAGGGCCACAGGGCGGCCACACCCCCCTTGGCGCGGGCAGCCCTAGGCCGCGCCAGGGCATTGTGTGGTCCCCCTGGTCGACCACCGACCTTGCCCCTTCGCCTATAAGAAGCCTCCGATGCAAAACCCTAAAAAATCTAGCCTTTAGCCACGAAAAGTTTCACAGTGCCACCGCCACCGAAGGGGATATTCGGTGGACAGAGAGTCTCTGTTTCGGCACCCTGTCGGGACAGAGAAGTGACACCCGGAGCCATCTCCATCAACTCCACGGCCATCTCTATCTCCGTTGCTGACTTCCATGATGATGAGGGAGTAGTTCTTCCTCAAGGCTAATGGTTCTATCGGTAGTTATGTGTTCATATTTCTCTATGCATGATCATATTGTGATCATGAGCTTTATAATCAAGTAGATCTACCTTGCTACTCAAGTGCTTTAATAGATCTCTGCTCTCCCCATGTGTGTGATAGTGACAGCGTGCACACCTTGTTGGCACTTAGGCTAGTGATTACAAATACTTATTATGAGTTATATTCGGAGTTGGATGTCTCTATGAAATTGTGGTGTTTGTTGGAACCATCTAGATCTCAAGGTGACAGTGTGGGGTTATCTAGATGGGGAAAGCGAACTTTGAGGTGTGCTGTTATAGCCCTACCATGGATTAGAGTGTCCAACCGGAGAGTAGTTTAGAGTAGTATCATAAAGAGAAGATATTTATATGAGAGTGTTCACTAGCGAAAGTATGATCCCTAGGCCTTGTTTCTAAGCATTGAAACATCATTTGCAATTAGATCTGTTACATGTTTGCTTCTTGCCATCTTTATTTCAGTTTTCCTTTAGTCTCTTCCATGCCATCAACCTCTTTTCTGGCATTGTTGTCTTATATCATACCACTTGTATTTCACTATCTCTTTGCCGAACTAGTGCACCTATACACCTGACAAGTGTATTGGGTGTGTTGGGGACACAAGAGACTTCTTGTATCTTGGTTGCAGGGTTGCTTGAGAGGGATACCTTTGACCACTTCCTCCCTAAGTTCGATAAACCTTGGGTGATCCACTTAAGGGAAACTTGCTGTTGTTCTACAAACCTCTGCACTTGGAGGCCCAACAACTGTCTACAAGAATAGAAGTATGTAAACATCAAGCTATTTTCTGGCGCCATTGCCGGGGAAGGTAAAAGGTACTCACATCCTCCGGTGTGAGTGCTCGAAGTTATTTCCTTTAGATTCTGCAATTTTTTGTTTTTGTTTCTTGTTTTTATTTTCACTAGTTAGGCTTAATGGAAAACAACAACAAAATTAGAGAGCTTTATAGTATTTATCTTGAGTTAGGACATGAAGTGTTTGAAGAGAAAATTAAAAAACCTATGGAACTTTATTTGCATGATAATAGCAATGTTATTAGTATGAATTCTTTGAACACCATTATTGCTAATGCTATGGAAAAGTCTAAGCTTGTGGAAGCTGGTTTTGATGAGAATGATATTTTTAGTCCCCCAAGCACGGAGGAGAAAATTTACTTTCATGATACTATACCTCCGATATATGATGATTACAATGATGAGTAATATATTTTCAGTCCACCTACTATTGAGGAGAAAATTAATTATGATTACAATATGCCTCCATATTTGATGATTATGGTGATGAGAATAATAATGATAGCTATTTTGTTGAATTTGTTCCCACTATGATTAATAAGAATGACTATGCTTATAGGGAGAGTAATAATTTTATGCATATGGCTCATGATAAGAATGCTTTATGTGTTAGTTATATTGTTAATTTTATTCATGATACTACTGAAAGTTATTATGAGAGATGGAAACATGGTTTTATGTGTCTCAACAATATTAAGTTTTCCCTCTTTATGTTGACAATTTTGAAGTTACACTTGTTTTGCTTTCCTATGCTTGTTGTTTTGTGCTTTCATGACTTGTTTCTTTACAAGATTATTTTTCATAGGAAGTGGGTTAGACTAATGTTCTTTGAATTTGCTTCTTGATGCTCTCTTTTACTTTAATTCATATTTCTTATGTGAGCATCTTCTCAAACTATCATGCCTAACTTAAAGGCGTTAAATAAAAGTACTTATTGGGAGATAACCCAAAAGTTTTAGTTGAGTCTTAGAAGTCATTACCTCTGTAATAACCTCTCCTTATCCTTTTTGTTTGGTTTTTGTGCTAAGAGTAACCTCTAAGGAGAGAGAAGTAATGCTTGGGAAAGTTGCTGTCCCGAAATAGATTTGTGTGCTTCACTGTAAAAATTCGTGAAAAATCTGTGAATGTCGGATTGAGCTGTAATTGTTTGTGCTTATGGCCCAGGTTGTTATCTAACTTTATTTAGTTCAACACTTTTTCATTTGAGCAACATAAGGTCTTCGAAAAAATCGGTTTTCACCTGCTGGACTGTATTGACAGATTTCTGCCATTATTTGCATTTGCCTCTTTATCGATTTCTTTTTGGGTTCTTTTTGGTGAATTGAGATTTTTGAGGGAATTGCTACAGTAGCTTGTCTTTTTAATGAAAGTTTTTCTTTTTTAAAACTAAACCCCAAGGGTTTATTATATTTTGAATGCACTAATGTTGCTAATGAAGATTGTGTGAAGTTTTGTATGAAGGAAAAATTTCAGGTGTAAGGAAAGAATGATGTAATGAGATGAAGAATGGACTAAAGCTCAAGCTTGGGGATTCCAACCCGTGTCACCCCAAGAAATATCCAAGAAGTACAAGTGTCAAAGCTTGGGGATGCCCAAGGCATCCCCTTCTTCATCAATAAAAATCTCAGGTTTCTTCCAAACACTTCATTTTTATTGTTTCATGCACAATTGTGTTGTTCTTGGATCATCTTTGTTTTTGTTTTTGGTTTTCATTTGCTTGTTTTGCTTAGTTTTCTTGAATAAATTGGTTGGACCTCCTCATTCATGCATTAGTTTTCAAATAAGTTGGTTTGATTTGGAAAAGGGTAGGAAAAGTTCATGCTTAAGTGGTAAAAGAGAGCTTGTTTTTGACTGTGGCCTATGCTTTGTCATGCTGTGCTTGATATTGTTTTAGCTTTATGCTTAGTGATTTTTGCTGTAGCATGACATGTTACAAACAATTGAGATTGCTTAATGTGCCTTGAAAGAATCATGCGTTGTTTTAGCATATTAAAGCATAGTATTGTGGTATTCTCCTTTGATGCTTTATTTGGGTTGACTTGGCGCATGCTCACACCATGTTATGACTATCCCAAGTCACCATAGCCTTTATGATCATTTAGTTTTCAACTTGAAATATCACTTTATGCTTTAATTAATGATGTTTTGTCGCTTTGCATGATTATGAACATTATTGCTCTCTTAGTTGGTCGCTCCCAGTCTTTTGCTAGCCTCCATACCAAGTATGAGTTCCACTCATGCATCCAACTGCAAACAAAACTAAGTTATTTAAAAGAGTCCACCATACCTACCTATTATTATTTGCTATTCCAAGTATATTCATGTTTTTATCTACCTTCCAAATTAAACTTGTTATGTGAAAATTAGTGATTAAAGCTCTTACGAACTTGATGGCACACTTTACTTTTCTTGCCCCTAATTAACTTCAACCAGTGTGTCATCTATGTTGTATATGCTTACACTTATATGTTGGGGATTAGCAGAACCATGCTGTCATGGGGAACGCTTTCAACATTGCACTTGTACATTGTACCCACTTGATATCATGCTCTTTTGCTTATGGATGTCGTCAGTGTGAAATGAAAGGAGAGATTGTAAGTCCATGTAGTTATGTATGTGTGTTAGAGAAACTCCTAGGCGGCTAGTCTAATCGATGCCTGATCATGGTGGAAACCTGCAGCATAACCATAATGAGCAATCTATGAAGCATTCTTCTTATAAAAAGAGATAGAGATTGAGAAAAAGGAAAAAAATAAGATGAGAAAAGAGGAAAGAGAGAAAAAAGCACCATTATCCCATGGTAAATAAGAAGATGCTAAGATTCTTATTGTCTGCTTGCCTTGTCATTTTGATATGGGGATTCTTCCGTATCATCGGGCAAGGGGTACCCCGTTGGCGGTTCTCTATGATACACATGTACTTACTATGACAAGAACTTATCGGTAACGAAACTTGAGTAGCATGAGGAGCGGCCCTCGTATTCAAGGGACATGAGATTGCCAACTTATACTTTGTCAAGCATATACTCCATAGTTTGTTCACTTTAACCTTAATCACCTAAAAGATGCTTATGATAGGGCAATGAGAGCTGAAAGCTAATAAGTACCATAATTTTTGGAAGCTCTTTATGAGATTTGAATCCCTGCTTCCTTCTATGAAGGCCTTTCTTCCACTTTTATATTGAGTCTCCACTTTCTATCTTTATGCACCAATTGAGAGAGCATAGTGTCCATTCTTAGTTTAATGTGCATTGTCCCAAAACTTGTTGATTGATTCATAATGTTGATATTGCTTGTTTTTGAACTATTTGTATCTAGTCACCCTTACGAACTTTGAACGTGTCCTATGCATTTATGTTTTGCTACTCCATGAGGGACAAGCTGAATGCCACTATGCTATATTTTCTATATCTGAAACAAACAAACGTCTTTCAATGCATTGTTATTCATGATATTTGTTTGTATCCTTTCATGTTGCATGCATAGTTACTATGTCTTATTGTGATGGTGCATGTCGCCTAAAAAATTATTCTTTTTATCACATACCTACTCGAGGACGAGCAGGAGTTAAGCTTGGGGATGTTGATACGTTGCAAACATATCTATAATTTTTGATGTTCCATGCTTGTTTTATATCTATGTTCTTATGTTTTGTCCACACCTTGGAGTATTTCTACACATTTTCTGGAACTAACCTATTAACAAGATGCCACACTGCCAGTTGCATGTTTTCTTCTGTTTTTGGTTCCACAAATGGCAGAAAATCAATATTCTTAAAATTGGACGGGACAAAAGCCAAAGTCAATATTTTACCGGAAGACACATGGAGTCCGAAGGAGAGACGAAGGGGGGCCACAGGGCGGCCACAACCCCCTTGGCGCGGGCAGCCCTAGGCCGCGCCAGGGCATGGTGTGGCCCCTGGCCGACCACCGACCTTGCCCCTTCGCCTATAAGAAGCCTCCGATGAAAAAACCCTAAAAAATCCAGCCTTCAGCCATGGAAAGTTCCGCAGCGCCGCCGCCACTGAAGGAGAGATTCAGGGGACAGAAAGTCTCTGTTCCCGCACCCTGCCGGGACGGGGAAGTGCCCCCGGAGCCATCTCCATTGACTCCACCGCCATCTCCATCGTCGTTGCTGACTCCCATGATGATGAGGGAGTAGTTCTTCCTCAAGGCTAAGGGTTCTACCGGTAGCTATGTGTTCATCTCTCTCTATATGCATGATCATATTGTGATCATGAGCTTTGTAATCAAGTAGATCTACGTTGCTACTCAAGTGCTTTAATAGATCTCTGCTCTCCCCATGTGTGTGAAAGTGATAGTGTGCACACCATGGTGGCACTTAGGCTAGTGATTACAAATACTTATTATGAGTTATATTCGGAGTTGGATGTCTCAATGAAATTGTGGTGTTTGTTGGAACCATCTAGAGTTGAAGGTGACAGTGTGGGGTTATCTAGATGGGGAAAGCGAACTTTGAGGTGTGTTGTTATAGCCCTACCATGGATTAGAGTGTCCAACCGGAGAGTAGTTTAGAGTAGTATCATAAAGAGAAGATATTTATATGAGAGTGTTCACTAGCGAAAGTATGATCCCTAGGCCTTGTTTCTAAGCATTGAAACACCATTTGCAATTAGATCTGTTACATGTTTGCTTCTTGCCATCTTTATTTCAGTTTTCCTTTAGTCTCTTCCACGCCATCAACCTCTTTTCTGGCATTGTTGTCTTATATCAATACCACTTGTATTTCACTATCTCTTTGCCGAACTAGTGCACCTATACACCTGACAAGTGTATTGGGTGTGTTGGGGACACAAGAGACTTCTTGTATCTTGGTTGCAGGGTTGCTTGAGAGGGATACCTTTGACCACTTCCTCCCTGAGTTCGATAAACCTTGGGTGATCCACTTAAGGGAAACTTGTTGCTATTCTACAAACCTCTGCACTTGGAGGCCCAACAACTGTCTACAAGAATAGAAGTGCGTAGACATCAGCGACCCTGAAGCTGTGTACTATAGGGCTAGATATGAGTATGACTAAAGGGGGCCTTTATTCCCGATTTCTTAGTCCTAGTTTCTTAATAATAATAAATGTCTTGAGTGTTAGTCCCGGTTTGTGGCTGGACCAGCGGGACTAAAGGGGGGACTTTCGTCCTGATTCTGTAGTCCCAGTTAGAAACCAGGACTAATGGATCATTTCCTACTTGTGTTGGTATCCCTACAACTTTTCCGAACTATGAAGATGTTGTTCTATTCTTGTGCCGAGGAGCTAACTAATTTCACATATTAGGGAGTATATCTATGGCCAACTTGTTGGAGATGCCGGAGGACTGGGCTCCGGCGGCATCTCTCTCAAGTTGGCCGTAGTGTTGTCCCTGGTCTTATAGTTCATAACTTCTCTAGCTAGATAAATATGTCAGGGAGCTAACTAATTTCACATATTAGGGAGTGCCTCTATGGCCAGCTTCAGAGAGATGCCTAAGGACTGGATCCTTAGGCATCTCCCTGAAGCTGGCCGTAGTGTGTTGTCCCTACTCTTTCACATCATCTTGTTTGCAGTTGATAACTTCACAGGGATGCCTATTTATAGATTAAAATAGCACAACATAGTGTCGACACTCAAGACATAATGTTGATACTCACCCCTGTCATAGTGTCGACACTCACCCCTTAAGTCCCGGTTGGTTTCTTCAATCGGGACTAAAGATGAATCTTTAGTCCCGGTTGGAAACACCAACCAGGGCTAAACATATTTCCCACCATGTTTTCTCGCCATGTTTTCTCGTCACGTTTTCCCGCCATGTTTTCCCACCATATTTTCCTGCCATATGTTTTTCCCGCCACGTTTTCCCGCCCTTTCCCTCTATATATAGGTCGGCGACCGTCATGAACACCACACATCCACACATTCCCTAGATTTATGTCTCAAATAAAAGGTATAATACATTACATAGATTTATGTCTCAAATAAAAGGTTTAATACATTATTACACATCACCAACATCTAGTGTTGTTGTTTTCTTCTGCACCGTAGCCATGGAGAATCTTCATCATTTAACAGGATGCTTGGGTCAGTTTTCACTTTGAATGGCGGAATTTCATGAAACCTATTGTAATCTTCTGACATGTCTGTCTTGTCATCCACTCCCATGATGTTTCTTTTCCCTAAAAGAACTATGTGGCGCTTTGGCTCATCCTATTATGTATTCTTTTGCGTATCTTTCCTTTTTCTCGATTTGGTAGACATGTCCTTCACATAGAAAACCTGAGCCACATTGTTGGCTAGGACGGATGGTTCATCCATGTATGCAAGATTGTTGAGATCCACTGTTTTCATGCCGTACTTTTGTTCTACATGTACCCCTCCTCCTGTCAGCTTGACCCATTTGCACCAAAACAAAGGGACCTTAAAAGTAGATACATAGTCAAGTTCCCATATCTCCTCTATGTACCCATAATATGTGTCCTTCTGCCCATTGTCATCTATTGCATCAAAGCGGACACCACTATTTTGGTTGGTGCTCTTTTTATCTTGGGCAATCATGTAAAATGTATTCCCATTTATCTCGTACCCTTGGAAAGTACATATAGTCGAAGATGGTAACCTGGCCAACAAGTACAACTGATCTCAAACAGTGGTGTTATTCATTAGATGTGTCTGCAACCAACTACCGAAATTCTTATCGTGTTCCCCTTTAATCAAGGAGTCAGGATTCCCCGGGTTTTCGGAGCGTAGAATATTCTTGTGTTTCTCGATATACGGAGCCACCATAGTGGAATTGTGTAGGACTGTGTAGTGTGCTTGAATGAAAGAATGTCCGTCCCTACATGCCATTGTTTTCCTTTCTAGTGTGCCTTTTCCAGTCAGCCTCCCCTCATACCGAGATTCAGGAACACCAATCGGCTTAGGGTCAGGAAGAAAGTCAATACAAAACTCAATGACCTCCTCTATTCCATAGTCCTTGGAGATGCTTCCTTCTGGCCTAGCACGGTTATGAACATATTTCTTTAAGAATCCCATGAACCTCTCGAAGGGGAACATATTGTGTAGAAACACAGGACCGAGAATTCTAATCTCTTCGACTAGGTGAACTAGGAGGCGCGTCATAATATTGAAGAAGGATGGCGGGAACAACAACTCGAAGCTGACTAGACATTGGACCACATCAATTTGTAACCCTGATAGACTTTCTTGATCGATTACCTTCTAAGAAATTGCATTGAGGAATGCACATACCTTCAGAATGGCTAGTTGAACATTTTCTGGTAGAATTCCCCTCAATGCAACCAGAAGCAATTGCGTCATAAGCACGTGGCAGTCATGAGACTTTAGGTTTTGAAATTATTTCACTTTCATATTTACTATTCACTTTATATGCGACAAGAAGCCAAACGGGACCTTGATGCTGAAAAGGACTATAAAAAAATTTCCTTCTCTTCTTTGGTAAGAGCATAGCTGGCAAGCCCTTGAAACTGCCCTAGTTGCTTGTCATCTCGTCCTTTATGATGTTGCTGGTCCTCCCGTGCTGCCTAGGTATCTTTTGACTTCCCATACAAGCCTAGGAAGCCTAGAATATTCACGCAAAGATTCTTCGTCAGGTGCATCACATCGATTGCAGAGCGGACCTCGTGCACTTTCCAATATGGTAGCTCCCAAAATATAGATTTCTTCTTCCACATGGGTGCGTGTCCGTCGGCGTCTTTTGGAACAGGTTGTCCTCTAGGACCCTTTCTAAAGATTACATCCAAATCCTTGACCATACCAAATACAACAGCACCAGTACAGGGGACATGCTTCGTCCGGGTTTCTCCCTTGCCATTGAAATGCTTGCCTTTCTTCCTTAATTGATGACTTGGCGGAAGAAAACAACGATTGTACGGGTACACATTCTTCCTACATTTATCCAGATATATACTTTCAGTCTCATCTAAACAGTGTGTGCATGCATTGTATCCTTTGTTCATCTGTCCTGAAATGTTACTAAGAGCATGCCAATCATTGATGGTTACGAACAACAACACTTGTAGGTCAAATTTCTATCGTTTGTGCTCATCCCACACACATACACCTGGTTTGGCCCACAACTGTAAAAGTTCATCAACTAATGGCCTTAGGTAAACATCAATGTCATTGCCGTGTTACTTCGGGCCTTGGATGAGCATTGGCATCATAATAAACTTCCGCTTCATGCACAACCAAGGAGGAAGGTTGTAGATACATAGAGTCACAAGCCATGTGTTGTGACTGCAGTTCTGCTCCCCAAAAGGATTCATGCCATCAGTACTTAGACCAAACCATAAGTTCCTTGCATCACCAGCAAAGTTTGGGAAGTCCCTCTCGATTTTTCTCCACTGCCGACCATCAACAGGGTGCCTCAACTTCCTGTCTTTCTTACGGTCTTCCATGTGCCATCGCAACAACTTTGCATACTCTTTGTTTCTGAACAAACGTTTCAACTGTGGTATTATAGAAGCATACCACATCATCTTGGCAGGAACCCTCTTCCTGGGTGGCTCGCCCTCAACATCGCCAGGGTCATCTTTTCTGATCTTATACCGCAATGCAGTGCAGACCGGGCATTTATCCATATTCTCGTACTTCTCACCATGGTAGAGGATGCAGTCATTAGGGCATGCATGTATCTTCTGCACGTCTAATCTAGAGGGCAGACAACCTTCTTTGCTTCGTACGTACTGGAGGGCAATTCATTATTTCTTGGAAGCAACTTCTTGATTATTACCAGCAACTTTTCAAATCCCAAGTCAGTCACACCGGTCTCTGCCTTCCACTTCAGCAATTCTAGTGTGCTACCCAGCTTCTTCTGGCCATCTTCACAAGTTGGGTACACTAATTTGTTGTGGTCCTGTAACATCTTCTCGAACTACAACCTCTCCTTTTCTGTGTCGCAGTCTCGCTTTGCATCAGAAATGACCCGACCAAGATCATCAGCGGGCTCATCTGGTTCCCGTTCTTCTTCATTATCTTCCATTGTGGTATCTGTGTATTCAGGGAACATAGATAGGTAGTTGTCATCATCGTTCTCTTCTTCATCGTCGTCTTCCATCATAACCCCTCTTTGTATGTGCTTGGTCCAAACATTATAGCCGAACATGAAGCCAGACCGAAGCAGGTGGCTCTGAATGACTCTTTAGGAAGTGTGAGCCTGCTCATTCTGACATTCAACACATGGACAACACATAAAACCATCCCGCCGCTTGTTCGCCCCGGCCACAAGGCGAAAAGAACACACACCTTCTATGTAAGCGTCAGAGCGTCGGTCACCGTACATCCATGGATGACTCATCTGCATCATAGAACCATATATATCAAACACAATCACGATGATAAAATTACTACTGCGCAGTCTAAATGAGAAAATACTTGCTAACCTTTTAGGACACCTGGAAACAAAGATGAGAAAACTTAAGTGTGGCTCTGGCACCTCATATCATTTTTGTCTTGTGTGAACTCAAGTGGCATCGCACTAACAGACATTTCACCGAACACCTCTAGTGCATATGAAGAAAAAAAATTAGCACAAAGTTATACCCACCTCACATAGGAAAAAAAAAGAGAGTGTGGAGAGATGAGTGCATTATATATAGGGCCAGACTATTAGTCCCGGTTTGAGACACAAACCGGGACTAATGGTTCTGCCACGACCACGCGGGCGTGCCCAGACCCATTAGTCCCAGTTTGTATCTCAAACCGGGACTAATGGTCCCTTACAGGCCGGGACAAAGGACCTCGGCATCCTCGAACCGTCTGGTTCAGACCATTAGTCCTGGCCCCAGCCACGGCCGGGACTAGTGGCCCGAACCAAAGGCCTATTTTCTAATAGTGTAATCACCTCTTGCAATATCAATACAATCAGTACTTCCGTAATCTTTCAAGCAAGTCTCCTGAAGAAAAATATTTTGCTCTTAGAACTTGAGCACATAAGGATTATGACTCATCTATCAACCTCCACGCTTGTTTAGCAAGAAGAGCTAAATTGAAACAACGGATATCTCTGAATCCCATACCTCCTTTACTCTTAGGTATACATATTTTCCATCACGCCAACCAGTGCATCTTTTTTCGGGTAGCACTATATCTCCACCAATATTTTGACATCACTATTATGATTCTTTTACAATGTTTTTTTGTGGAATCTTGAAATCTGACATCGCATATGATGGCATAGCTTGTGCTATTGCTTTCAACAATATTTCTCTTCCTCCCGCTGACAGGAGTTTCTCCTTCCATCCACTAATCCTCCTTAGCACTCAATCAACCAAGAACATAAAACAGTTGCTTTTATCCATATCTACATTAGCTGGAAGGCCTAGGTAGTACTACTTATCAGTCTCACTTCTAGCATACTACCTAGCTTGCTAAAAATGCTTCTATTGTGAAACGGAGGTAGTAATATTTAAGATGTTGCAGTTAACTTCCTTCTCCTCCACACGAGTATTAGGCTGAAAAAATACTGAATTTTACATCACATACTAGCTGCCCCGAGGCTGCACGATAGTCCTCGATAATGCATTTGAGACAAGTGTCATTGCCCTTATCCGCTTGCATCAAAATCAATGAATCATTTGCAAACAGTAGGTTTGTGATTGTGGGCGCATCCCTGCATGCATGCACCCCTATGAGCTTCCCTTGTTGCTCAGCTTTAGATTACTTCATGCATGTATGGAATATTAAAATGCACTGACTTCATTATAGAGATGGGTGTGGCCGCACGGCTAAGAGAAAAGACCGGCCGGGTACGGTACTCCAGTAGTTGAGATCATATAGACACGCCGATTAGCTTGACTTTTACTTCTAACCGAGAGTTAATATATAGAAACAGGCATGGTAAGTGTTCGATTGGCCAGTCAAGGAAGAGAATCCTACGCCGTTGCAATTGCAGGATTTTGTACTATGTTTGCCTCTTCTTTGAATTCAGCGCTGACTGCTTTCGCTCAAAGAAAAAAAAAAGGAAAAAAGAAGTCGGATGTGTTGTAATGCATCCTAGATGTTATTTATATTGTAGAATTATGAGATTGCCGTAATGTGTTGGACGTTTTATTGAGCATTCCGGGCGAGTATATATAGACGTACAAGGATCAATTTGAAGTACAAGACACGATACAATCCTATCTGATCTTTTCATTCCATCCGCTTCAAGACCTTAGCGGAAATTGAAATATAACTAGCATTCTTACCTAGACTAATGCCAATAGAGTTTAGCTTAGAAGAAATACTAGCAGACGGAAAAGAAATAAAAGACTTGGAAGATGAGGAATTACCACCAGTGTCCAGGTTCATTTCTGCCTTTCTGTGCATGGCCTTCTCCAAAGAATCCATGTCCGTCACAAAAGCACCATCATGGCCCTCCGTGTGCCTTCCGCTCTTGCGAAGCACCGGGAACATCGATGTCTTCTTCTTCTGAGCGCCAACTGCAGGGCCTGCGTAGGAGGCGCAGTCCCCTCCCCCCCCCCACAGCCGGCACCATCACCGCCACGGTCACGTCCGCCATCGTCGGCGACGCAGTCCCCGACCGAGGGACCTCCAGGAGCCCAGCCGTCGGAGAAGATGAGGTCACCGCCAGTGGGACCTCCAGAAGCACCGCCCCCTCCGAAGGCCCATGACCAGCAGCAGGCTGCCCCGGCGGGGAGGTAGCCTGGCCACCGGCAATCTGCTGGAGCGGGTCGGGCCGCTCCACAGCAGACACCCCAACAACAGGTATGGTATCGAGGTCCACCGGCGAAGGAGTAGGAGGCCGTGCCGACGAGGGAGTAGGAGGCCGAGCCTCCTCCGTCCACAGCAGGGAGATCGGTGAAGGGGACTGTGCCTCCGGTGTAGAAAGAGAAACAACAGTGGTGAAAAACTGCTCCGCCGCTAACCTATCGTGGCACTCTGGTGACAGCCTATCCCCCGAGCCAACCGAAGATACCACAGAAACGAAGGGTACTCCGGGACGCTGAAAACCTAAACAAGAGTGACGTGCAGCAGCCACAATAGCTTTCCCCCGTGGAGTCTGTGGCCTCGGATTAAACGAAGTTACAGCAAAAACAGGTAAAGACGAAACATTGTTAACGGGAGGGCCACCCGTAGCTGGTTGGGCACCCGCATTATCAACATCCAAGTGATTCCCTTGAGACCGCGGTCCACTCTCATCAACAGGTGAATCCGTGTCTTTCTGGCCAGTGCCATCATCCTTAGAATCATCCCCCTTACGCCTCCAAAAAAAAGGGGTGAATGCGGGATCAGGGACAAAGTCCAAAGTCTCCTGGCGAAACGTGAAGTCAAACCCCTTCAGCTTCAAGATAGTAGTAGTACAAATGTATGGACCCTTGGCATCTACACACTTCAGCAACGCATTAGGATTCATCATTGCCACACAAATGCGCACAATGTTGCGACTATACAACGTCGGCAAATCCACATCCACAGTCGTACCCAACAGAGAACCAACTGCCCAAAGACCATGGAAATGACGGATGGTATGGGGTACCCCCTCCACATGAACCCAAACCTGAGGCAGAACAAACTTAGGCTGGATATCCTGCATGTCCCAAATACTGATCACGACCCTGGTATTGTGAGAAGGAACTGGCATCTGGAGACCATCAACACGCTAGAGATCCTCGAAAGAGGGAAAACTCACAAGAAAAGCATCATCACCATGAGGAAGCGGCTCCCATTTCCACTGAGTGCTAAGCGGACAAATGCACATAATCTGAGTCTCAATAACAGCCGCAGGAACCATCGCGCCCATCATCGACACCTTAGCAGTAGGTGTACACTTAGGTGTAAGATTAGCCTTAAAAATACAGTCAGGCAGCTGGTTAAAAAGAGTATCCTCTGTACCATTCCCAGCTACAATCATCATGGGCTTAGGCAGCTTCAGCGTTGGATACTTGATAGTGGGATGAGCCGAGTTATTACAGACCAAACAATAGTGCGAAACCGGGCAGTTCTTGGACGCGTGTGAATCACCAGAGCATTTCCAGCATTTCAGAACCTTCTTGGACTTTCCCAAATCAGACTGGACCGGAGCGTCCACAGCAGTACCCACAGGTGTCTGAGCAACAGCGACCAGCGACATACTCGTAGCAGGAGCAGCATACCCCATACTTGCAGACTGTGGAACTGCCATATGCTGAAACTGAGGTTGAAAAATCGGCTGAGCAGGGACCATCTGAGGCGCTGAAGGGACCTGCACATTCTTCTTTTTCTTCCTTTTATTCCGTGGCACCATCGGGTTGATAGCAGGTGCCGGAGCTTGTGCATATTGCGGAAACATCTGAGCAAACTGCTGAGGTGGGATGATCGGAGGGAACACCATCCTCGGGAAATTCTGCGGCGTCTAGAATTGTGGCGGCTGAAAGAACTGCCCTAGGGGTTGCATAGCGAAGCCCGGCAGACAAAAAGGGGGTTGCAGCGGCCTGAACGGAATCAAGGCAGCCACCACCGGTTGACCCCGCCCCCATCTAGGGAAGCCATAGGTAGCAAGGGCAGAGGAGGGGATGCAGACGGCACTACCGGGCCAAGACCCAGTGAAGGAAAGTCGGCGCTTCGACCCCAGCCCCTCCCGCTGAGGTTGGCAGCATTGTCCCCGCCATGAAGATGCTGGCAAAGGAGGTCGACCCCAGCGACCAGGGAGGACGACAGCGTCCGGCCGGAGGTGACCGTGGTGGTGGAAGAGGCGGTGATGGCGGTGGCGGAAGAGACAGTGATGGCGGCGGCGTAGAAGCAGACGAAGAAGTCGACCTCTTATATTTGCTCTTACTCGAATGATGAGGATGTGGACCAATCTACGGATGGTCAGCTCCTATCTCATCTAGTAGGTGAAGTTCTGGAAGTTGGTTTGGACGAGGACAGATTAAGTTCATTATATGAGCTCACTGCTTCTGGTCGCAAATCGACTTCCGAGAAAAATGTAATAAATCTCGTAAACGAGATCTTGCTCCTAAATCTATTATTGTTTCCTAATGAATGGCATGTTTTTGAATAGCAGAGGTCTTCGTGACTTGGCTAAACATCTACACATTGCACTTTGTTCTAGGGAACACAATTTAGATTTTGTGTCTATCTTCGAAATAGGTAGACAGGAATTCTCACAGAGTATGCTAGACCGCCTATCGGGTGGTTTAGACTTTGTGTGGCATTCCCATCCACCTAGGGGACGGTCAGGGGGCATTTTACTCGGTGTGCGGGCAGACACCATGGACCTATTAGCCGTTTCAGAAGTGGAGTTCCATATAAAACTTCATACCCACAACAAGGCTAATAGTTTCAAATGGAGTCTGGTCGCAGTTTACGATGCAACCCAAGAGGCTTTCAAGGCTGACTTTCTTCGTGAATTGGTGAACTTAGCAAAAGACAATCCACACCCTATCCTGATAGGGATGATTTTAATTTGCTTAGGTTCCCACACGAGAAGAGTAAAGGCCGTTTTGATGATCATTGGCCTTTCCTGTTTAACGCTGTCATTGACAGTTTGGATTTAAAGGAAGTGTCGATGATTGGAATACAGTTTACTTGGGCAAATTCTTTGCCAGAACCTACATACGAAAAACTTGATCGTGTACTCATGGACTCAGATTGGGAAGATCATTTCCCTCTAGTCTCGGTGCGCGCTCTCGAACGTATTGAGGCTCTATCAGATCATGCTCCCATTCTGCTTACCACGGGGTTACCATCAACTTGCTCAGCTCGTCCGTTCAAATTCAAACTTGGATGGCTAACACGAGATGGTTTCCAGGATATGGTGAAAGCAGTGTGGGAAAGACCGGTTGATGGTGATACCCCAGTCCAGAGGTGGAATAATAAAGTGCGTATGACACGAAAACACCTTGGGGGTTGGGCAAGACACACAACCGGTATTCTCCAAAAAGAAAAATTGAGACTTTCTTCTATTATTGATGACCTTGAAGCTCTAGCAGAAACACGGCTGCTAACTCCGCGGGAAATTGAGCTCAAAAGCCAATCGAATGCGGAGATTGCCCGGTTACTAAGGGAAGAGGAACTCAAATGATATCATTGTTCTAAATCACAATTTATCTTGCATGGGGATTCGAATACTAGATACTTCCATAGTGTAGCCAATGGCAGACACAAGAAGAAACGTATTCATTCCTTAATGCATGATGACGAACCGATTGAAGGACACGATCAGTTGAAATCTTACATTACAAATTACTACAAAGCTCTATTCGGGGAATCGGAGGAAGGTTCTTTCACTATGGATGAATCTCAAATAACCTATGTACCCCAGGTTTCTGATGAAGAAAACAACTATCTAACCTCTCCTTATTCTGAGGATGAGGTCAAATTAGCTGTTTTCCAAATGGAACATAATAAGGCACCTGGTCCTGATGGATTCCCAGCAGAGTTTTACCAAACCTTCTGGGATGTCATCAAAACAGATCTCCTTGCTATGTTCGGTGCTTTGCACCTGGGCCAACTAGAGCTGTTTCGTTTGAATTTTGGTGAGATTATATTATTACCTAAGGTTAATGAAGCAGAAAGGATCCAACAATATAGACCAATTTGTCTTCTTAATGTTAGTTTTAAGATTTTTACCAAAGTTGCTACTATTAGGTTAAACTTTGTGGCTGATCATGTTGTTAGACCTTCGCAAACTGCTTTTATGCAAGGTCGAAACATCCTTGATGGCGTAGTAACTTTGCATGAAACTGTTCATGAACTTCATAGGAAGAAATTGAACGGGGTCATTCTTAAAATAGATTTTGAGAAAGCTTACGATAGTGTTAAATGGTCTTTCCTTTAGCAAATTCTTAGGATGAAAGGTTTTTCCGCTGAATGATGCGCTTTAATCAATAGCTTTGTGGTCGGAGGTAGTGTTGCCATCAAAGTCAATGACGATATTGGTAGCTATTTCCAGACCAAAAAGGGGCTAAGACAAGGAGATCCACTATCGCCAATGCTATTTAATATAGTGGTTGATAAGCCATCTATCTTGATTGAACACGCCAAATCAGAGGGCTAAATTGAAGGTGTGATTCCCCATCTAGTGGATGGTGGTTTATCTATACTTCAATATGCAGACGATATAATTCTCTTTATGGAACATGACCTCGAAAAGGCAAAAAACCTAAAACTTATACTTTCAGCTTTTGAGCAACTTTCAGGATTAAAGATTAATTTCCACAAGGTGAATTGTTTTGTTTCGGTGAGGCTCAAGAAGCGGCTAGTCTTTATAATGAACTGTTCGGTTGTAGCCACGGCATTTTTTCGATCAAATATTTGGGCATACCAGTACATTACCGTAAGCTTACAAATGCTGAATGGAAAATTGTCGAAGAAAGACTACAACTACGTTTGAGCAGTTGGAAAGGTAAATTATTATCCATAGGAGGAAGATTGGTACTCATAAATTCAGTACTCAGTAACATGGTGCTATATATATTGTCTTTCTTTCAACTACCGAAAGGAGTCTTGAAAAGGTTAGATTACTTCGGATCAAGATTCTTTTGGCAGGGAGATAATGAGAAAAAGAAATATAGACTGGCTAAATGGAGTGTGATGTGTCGTCCCAAAGAATAGGGTGGGCTAGGTATTCATGATTTGGAGATCAAGAATATGGCCCTCCTTAGTAAATGGCTCTTTAGGCTATTAACTGAAGAAGGGATTGTTGGGGTTCCGCGCCTGAAAACAATAAAATTTTACCCTACGCCCCTGAACCCCTGAAGCTGCCAGGACCTATCTATTAGTAATACAGTAACGGGAGGGGCTTTTCACGAACTTACCCTTGAAGACCGAAAAGCGTTGTCAATGCTCAGGAGAGCGTGGTTCATGTAGACGAGCCGAAGCCGACCTCAAGGTCGTGATGAAGTCCTTGCGCTCCTTCTGGCTCCAATGACTTGAGTGCCTCAAGTGCGACACCTCGCGGAGAGTTACACACGTCTGGTGCCTGACGATGACTCCCGCTTCCGCGATCCAGTAGCAGTTGCGGAAGTAGAGCTCCCGGATCTAAATCCCGCAGCGCGACGGCGCTCCACGGTGAAGATGTCTCTCGCTCGCGCAGTCCAGACTTGGGACCACGGTCATGAGAGAGAGAGGGGGAGAGAGAAAATATCAATTAGAGGTCCTCCCAAAAGTGGGGAGACCTTTATTGATTATTGGTTGTATTTTTCTAGGCCAAATACCCCACTTTATATAGGGGGGGAGGTACTACCTCCCCTAAAGTCCCGGGGTGGGACTAAAGGAGAGGAGGGGGTGGGGTGGCCGCCGGCCAGCCCCTAGTGGGCCCCGCGGGGTGGCTAGGCCCAGCCGGTCAGCCCCCTTGGCCCCTCTCCCTCTCTCCTTTCCCTAATGGGCCCTCTCCCTCTAGAAATTAGGCCATTAAGCCTTTTTGACCTTTAATTGATTTTCTGTTTAATTATGAATAAATGATTAAATCAATATTTAACATTCATTCACACATTATTCTTTCTACGTGGCCATGGAACACCTTCCACCTCCACTCTGGACATCCTCCGGACTTACCGAAACCCTTTCGGTTTTCTCCCTTCTTTTCTTCGACGATTCTACCAATCCTATAAATGCTCTCTAAGCATCATCAAGCCCTTAAGCATGATACCCCATGGTTCGGGAACACTCCAGACATGGTCGGGACACTCCCGCACCAATGATCGACAGAGGGACCTGGATGGCCATGTGACCCCTGTGCGTTCCACGAAGATCTTTCGTCGTTTGAACCGGGACAGTCGTGTCTTATTTCCTTTGTCACTCGATACTTGCATTGCCCGAGATCTGATCAATGACATCACCATGTCGTGTTCAATCTCATTACTGAACAATGCTACTTAACTCGTTCTGACAAGTGATATCCCCAATAACACGCTGCGCAGCTATTGGATATAACTTCTCCGAGTGGGCCCTTGAGTATCTTCCCGTCACATGGACGGACAAATCCCGCTCTTGACATATATTGCCTCTACGGTTTCCTCCGAATACCTGAACACACCTTTATAACCACCGTTTTACCAAATGGCGTTTGATGCTATCCAAGCACTCTCGGGAGACAGTGCTGATATAGCCTCACAGTCTAAGGAATAGTCTACGAGGATCCATTTCTAATCATCGTAACTTGGACTTCATGACATGATCGAGTCACGATGTTTAGGTTGGGTATTGGTTCATCATCTCATTCTCAGAATGAGATGACCTCATTTCCAACTGGCATAAATGCCACATGATCAGGAAACATGATCATCTGTTGACCAATGAACTAGTGATTAGAGTTTCACTGGGAACCCCTGGTTGTTTGTATATCACATGTGTATTGATATTTCCACTCAATACAGTTATAGCATGATATAAAACTTAATCATAAACTATATGAAATATGATAATAGTCCTTACTACTATTTGTCTCTAGGGCATATTTCCAACAGTCTCCCACTTGCACTAGAGTACAAATACACTAGCTGCATTTGTTCTTAATCATATGCACCATATATCCGGTACCCTGAACATGCTTGCTCATGGAAGAGGTTGAGTCTTGGGTCTGTACTTTACAGTCCCAAATCTTTTGCAACTTACTAATGTCACCTTGATTGACATTAATACTTTATCATCACATGATAGCATCTTTGTGTATGCATCGTTGCTATGGCAGCAGAACAAGGCCTGATTCCAGGAGCCTACAGTGACATTAGATCAACCTCGAGGGCTTTCTCATGGGCACTGTGCCCTGGGACACATCATTCTACGTTAAAAGCGAATCAGCCCCGCCATAACATTATACAACACTTTAGATGGTACCCTTATATATTATTATAAATGTATTCATCGAAACTCCTGTGCACTCTGTGCAACTTTCGATGTTTTGTTCACCTCGCTTCCTACTTGACTTTAATTGGTATCTACAGGAGTTTCCAACATATTCCCTTATAACACAACTCTTTATGCTTTAAGATATGTTATCCTTTATGGATCTGGAAAATATGTCCACATTTCTCTACTAGACACTTCGGACAAACTTAGCTCAACGTTCTGCGATTCGAACTTAATCACTTTCAAACGTTCCTTATTTGGACCACATATTATGCTAAGTTATCATCATGGTTTACTAAGACATAACCTATGTATCAACATAGTGGATGACGATCATCCTTTTCTTTCTTTCAACCATTGATGTTAAACTTAATGCTATTCCTAATTTTAGTCATTAAGGACTAGTTCCTTAATTAACTTCTATTCTGAAACCCCTTTCAGAATCCCTTAAGGAATACTACATAATATCATAATACACCTATTATCAACTTCTACATCTTATAAATCATTATTTATAAGTACTTGCGCTTTCATTCTTAACACCCTTAAGAGTCACTCCTATAAGCTCCCACTCAAAATATTTTCCTACATATTTGAATTTGAGACTCATATGGCTCCCACTTAAAATTATGTCAATCGCATATTGTTTCAGGAAGACTTTCATAGCTCCCACTCAATTTTATGCAAATTGCACATCCACTCACTATTTTGAACAACTTCAAAATCTTTTGATCAAATATCAAACTTGGAGTTTTACTATGAGATACTAGTACTTTTACTAGTTTCAAATCCACTAGACATTTAGCACACTTCAAAAAAATTCATCTGAATTTGTCCACTACTTGAAAAATTGTGCTTTTTGTCATTTACCCCTTTTTCCTACTATGGCTTTGCAGTCATTTGGGAAAATTCAAGTAACTCCTTTTACTTGTCAGATTCAACAATGAATTGCCTTCTAATCTCAAGGGAAGTTTGCTTCTAGGATTTCTCATAATTTAGTTTACCATTATTTCCTTAGTAGTTCGTAGATATGTCATATTTCAAAAATCATGACAAAGATTCAAAAATCTCTCCATACAAGATATGGATTTACATTTTGAATCCTACTTCATGTAGTGAAAAACAATAGTGGAGGGAAAGACACAATGATCAAAATCATTGATTCTTTCCTTCTGTGAAGAGAATCATTCAGGAACGTTGTCCGTTGCGCTTCTCAACATTCTGATGCAGGGTTTTGAATCCTCATCATGTTTTACACTATTTTCCATTTGCTTCATAATTGAGAGATATCACCAAAAGTGAGCTTTCTCAAGAATGCACCAAAATCCAAGCAATACGAATCTTGCTTTCCTTTTGGCTTGGGCTATGGATTTCGTATTCAAAGTTTCCAATGAATACTCTACAAGGACTTATTCGCTATTGTTTTGGTTATATCGAATAACCCCAAAACTTGCATGAATTCAAATGGTTTACTACATTCTAATTGAGTGCTAACTATTTCTTACTAATGGTCTCTACATCTACACTACAACGATTTATTTGGTGCCTTCTATTCCACCCCTTTGATATCTAATATCACATTGTGATGCTTTGTATTTTGACGTTTCAAAATACTTTGCATTCCACAATTTCTTTTATGCCATTCTTATAAAGTTGAATTTCATTACTATTGATCAAATCACAGTAATTAGATTCTCTTTTATGTTTATACCCTTTTATTGATGAAACACTTTGATCAAATCAAATAGTTTCATATTCATGTTTCTTTGGTAAACTACTTTACACATTCAAACAATCATATAATGATAATTAGCATTTTCGTTAAAACCCAATACATCGAATATTTATTTACTTTTAACAATTCATTAAACACTTTGTATTCAAGTAATACACGGTGTCAAGTTATTTTGCCGAACTTAGGCATGATTTATATGTGACAAGAAATCAAATGACTTTCACATATTATCACATAACTTTGAATTGAAACAATGGTTTCATTCATTAATGAAATATCATTAAGTTGGGTATTTTAAACAAGGCATTCTTAATGTTTTACAAATGTTCATACATTATCAATTAGTTTCAAACAACAAGGATAATTCACACATAATCAAACAAGATATGAACACGAATAGAAATCATTCATAAAAGCAGAACAACTATTTGTTACAAACTCATATGAATAACCGTCTCACGAAGTGTGAGACACACTAAAGAAGTTCACAATCTCTTGATTACATTAATCATCCCAAAACACAAACTAAGTGATAAATGTCGAGGAAGAGTGTCGTCGGCCATCATCATTATGCTCGCCATCAACACGCAACGTCACCTCCTCTCTAGCAAGCACCTTTCATGCAGAAGGACCTGTTTTCACCAAAACATAACAAGTATCAGATATACTTAACACTGCAATGTGTTTGCAAGATTATAACATTTATAAAACTGTATATCGACTATATACCTTTGTCGTTGATGACCTGAGCGACATATGGTTCAACCAACATATTCCTGAGATGTGTCATGAACCGGTGGAACTCCATTTCCGTGTTGCCCCTCATTACGCAAGTCCTGACTTGTGCTTGGTAGCTTGGTGGCAGCAACGGCAGCACAACAGCATTTGCAAAAGAGCCTGAAATCCAGATGTCCAGGAAGTATGTTGGCCTCATGTACACATCATGCATGTGCTGCAAGTGGCCGTCCAGTGACAAGTTCTCCTCCATCTTAATGGAGAGGAAGTCTCCCATCAGCTCATGCTCCCAAATGCGTGTCTGCTCCACGAAATGTGTCCTAAGCTGTAGCATTACCGAACGAGGGTTGACATCACCCAAGAAAGGCCACAGCTCGTCCACCATTCCGAAACGCATCACAACCGAAATGTAGGAGGCCATCTCACCACGGAGATAGCGGTCTTTCTACTCCTCTGGGGTCTCAAGGTTTGTGGACAGATCCAAATCCATCCTGTCGAGTATGTAGTCGACCACGTCGTTCTCACTAAGTAGAACATGGAGACTGGCAACCCAAATGGAGAAGTTCGATCCATCTAATCTGAGCTTCTCTCCTTCTAACCATTCAATTGTCAACACGAAAGGTCCTCTACATTTACAATTGCAAAAGGAATTCAGAAACACCTATCCCCAAAAGGGTTTCTAGTTATAACACGACCCCTACAGCCACATCTCCCCCGATTGATCACGGCCATCGATGTAGGTTCAAAGGTGGACCCTAAACGTCGGTCACATCATTCATGCGACTCGTGCTCGATCTTTCGACCATCCGTGTTCCGAGGCCACGCTTCTGTGGCATGCTAGGCTCGCCAACTCAACCTTAGTGTATTCGCTGTGCAACATGGCTTACAACCACTATATGCGAACGTAGATACGTCTGACACCCAGGCCTATAACCCTGGATCGCCTCATACCGAAGAACTTTCTTGGTGGTGCACACTAAGGGGGAACACAATCATTGGTAATTTTAACAGGGATCATCTTATTAGGCTACCGTCGAGTATCTATACTAGCACACAATAAGATATACAAACAATAACATTGAATGTAAATGCTATGTGATATGGTTCTTCACGTCGTGATCTCCATCCGTCGTCACCGGGTTCTGGCGCCAGGGTTCCGGCGCCGCAGACACCAGGGTACCGGTGTCTTCCCGGGGTGGTAGTCCGTCACCTTCGTGACTATCTACTACTACGTAACAAAAGGTAATCACTTTACCTTTGCCACAACCATATCACAAAGCAACGCCCTCCTGCAAAACAAAGTTAGACGCCTCTACTTTATCTTTGCATGTTTTACGTGGCTGAATGGGCTTTCGCACAAGAACCATTCTTACCTACGAACTTTCAGCACAATGCTGATCTAGTAGTTGTCTATACTACACCCCTTTCGGGGCCCTCTGTTGCAAAGGGCATACCAACTAATACGAGAGAGACAGACACCCCCTAAGCCACTTTATACGGTACAAGCCATATGTTAAGCGTGGACCAGTCTCACGAATGAATGCGTAATATCGATTGGGGGCCGCTTCATAAAGCATTACTGCGGTATACACAAGTACACGTGGGAGGGTAACAACTAAAAGATCAACGCCCACACGCTACATATCGTGTGTTCTACCCGTACTAGCATTACTATGCATAGATCTAGCTCTGATACCACTGTTGGGGTTCCACGCATGAAAAGAATAAAATTTTACCCTACGCCCCTGAAGCTGCCAGGACCCATCTATTAGTAATACAGTAATGGGAGGGGATTTTCACGAACTTGCCCTTGAAGACCGAAAAGCGTTGTCAACGCTCAGGAGACCGTGGTTGATGTACACGAGCCGAAGCCGACCTCAAGGTCGTGATGAAGTCCTTGCGCTCCTTCTTGCTCCAACGACTTGAGTGCCTCAAGTGCGACACCTCGTGGGGAGTTACACACGTCCAGTGCCTGACGATGACTCCCGCTTCCCCGATCCAGCAGCAGTTGCAGAAGTAGAGCTCCCAGATCTGAATCCCGCAGCGCGACGGCGCTCCGCGGTGAAGATGTCTCTCGCTCGTGCAGTCCAAACTTGGGACCACGATCACAAGAGAGAGAGAGAGGGGGAGAGAAAATATCAATTAGAGGTCCTCCCAAAAGTGGGGAGACCTTTATTGATTATTGGTTGTATTTTTCTAGGCCAAATACCCCACTTTATATAGGGGGAAGGGAGGTACTACCTCACCTAAAGTCCCGAGGTGGGACTAAAGGAGAGGAGGGGGTCGGTGGCCGCCGGCCAGCCCCTAGTGGGCCCCGCGGAGGGTAGGGGCTAGGCCCAGCCGGCCAGCCCCCTTGGCCCTCTCCCTCTCTCCTTTCCCTAATGGTCCCTCTCCCTCTGGAAATTGGCCCATTAAGCATTTTTGACCTTTAATTGATTTTCTATTTATTAAATAATTATGAATAAATGATTAATTCAATATTTAACATTCATTCACACATTATTCATCTCTGTGGCCATGGAACACCTTCCACCTCCACTCCGGACATCCTCCAGACTTACCGAAACCCTTCCGGTTTTCTCCCTTCTTTTCTTCGGCGATTCTACCGATCCTATAAATGCTCTCTAAGCATCATCAAGCCCTTAAGCGTGATACCCCACGGTCTGGGAACACTCCAGACATGGTTGGGACACCCCCGCACCAATGATCGACAGAGGGACCTGGATGGCCATGTGACCCCTGTGCGTTCCACGAAGATCTTTCGTCGTTTGAACCGGGACAGTCGTGTCTTATTTCCTTTGTCACTCGATACTTGCATTGCCCGAGATCTGATCAATGACATCACCATGTCGTGTTCAATCTCATTACTGAACAATGCTACTTAACTCGTTCTGACAAGTGATATCCCCAATAACACGCTGCGCAGCTATTGGATATAACTTCTCCGAGTGGGCCCTTGAGTATCTTCCCGTCACATGGACGGACAAATCCCGCTCTTGACATATATTGCCTCTACGGTTTCCTCCGAATACCTGAACACACCTTTATAACCACCGTTTTACCAAATGGCGTTTGATGCTATCCAAGCACTCTCGGGAGACAGTGCTGATATAGCCTCACAGTCTAAGGAATAGTCTACGAGGATCCATTTCTAATCATCGTAACTTGGACTTCATGACATGATCGAGTCACGATGTTTAGGTTGGGTATTGGTTCATCATCTCATTCTCAGAATGAGATGACCTCATTTCCAACTGGCATAAATGCCACATGATCAGGAAACATGATCATCTGTTGACCAATGAACTAGTGATTAGAGTTTCACTGGGAACCCCTGGTTGTTTGTATATCACATGTGTATTGATATTTCCACTCAATACAGTTATAGCATGATATAAAACTTAATCATAAACTATATGAAATATGATAATAGTCCTTACTACTATTTGTCTCTAGGGCATATTTCCAACAGTCTCCCACTTGCACTAGAGTACAAATACACTAGCTGCATTTGTTCTTAATCATATGCACCATATATCCGGTACCCTGAACATGCTTGCTCATGGAAGAGGTTGAGTCTTGGGTCTGTACTTTACAGTCCCAAATCTTTTGCAACTTACTAATGTCACCTTGATTGACATTAATACTTTATCATCACATGATAGCATCTTTGTGTATGCATCGTTGCTATGGCAGCAGAACAAGGCCTGATTCCAGGAGCCTACAGTGACATTAGATCAACCTCGAGGGCTTTCTCATGGGCACTGTGCCCTGGGACACATCATTCTACGTTAAAAGCGAATCAGCCCCGCCATAACATTATACAACACTTTAGATGGTACCCTTATATATTATTATAAATGTATTCATCGAAACTCCTGTGCACTCTGTGCAACTTTCGATGTTTTGTTCACCTCGCTTCCTACTTGACTTTAATTGGTATCTACAGGAGTTTCCAACATATTCCCTTATAACACAACTCTTTATGCTTTAAGATATGTTATCCTTTATGGATCTGGAAAATATGTCCACATTTCTCTACTAGACACTTCGGACAAACTTAGCTCAACGTTCTGCGATTCGAACTTAATCACTTTCAAACGTTCCTTATTTGGACCACATATTATGCTAAGTTATCATCATGGTTTACTAAGACATAACCTATGTATCAACATAGTGGATGACGATCATCCTTTTCTTTCTTTCAACCATTGATGTTAAACTTAATGCTATTCCTAATTTTAGTCATTAAGGACTAGTTCCTTAATTAACTTCTATTCTGAAACCCCTTTCAGAATCCCTTAAGGAATACTACATAATATCATAATACACCTATTATCAACTTCTACATCTTATAAATCATTATTTATAAGTACTTGCGCTTTCATTCTTAACACCCTTAAGAGTCACTCCTATAAGCTCCCACTCAAAATATTTTCCTACATATTTGAATTTGAGACTCATATGGCTCCCACTTAAAATTATGTCAATCGCATATTGTTTCAGGAAGACTTTCATAGCTCCCACTCAATTTTATGCAAATTGCACATCCACTCACTATTTTGAACAACTTCAAAATCTTTTGATCAAATATCAAACTTGGAGTTTTACTATGAGATACTAGTACTTTTACTAGTTTCAAATCCACTAGACATTTAGCACACTTCAAAAAAATTCATCTGAATTTGTCCACTACTTGAAAAATTGTGCTTTTTGTCATTTACCCCTTTTTCCTACTATGGCTTTGCAGTCATTTGGGAAAATTCAAGTAACTCCTTTTACTTGTCAGATTCAACAATGAATTGCCTTCTAATCTCAAGGGAAGTTTGCTTCTAGGATTTCTCATAATTTAGTTTACCATTATTTCCTTAGTAGTTCGTAGATATGTCATATTTCAAAAATCATGACAAAGATTCAAAAATCTCTCCATACAAGATATGGATTTACATTTTGAATCCTACTTCATGTAGTGAAAAACAATAGTGGAGGGAAAGACACAATGATCAAAATCATTGATTCTTTCCTTCTGTGAAGAGAATCATTCAGGAACGTTGTCCGTTGCGCTTCTCAACATTCTGATGCAGGGTTTTGAATCCTCATCATGTTTTACACTATTTTCCATTTGCTTCATAATTGAGAGATATCACCAAAAGTGAGCTTTCTCAAGAATGCACCAAAATCCAAGCAATACGAATCTTGCTTTCCTTTTGGCTTGGGCTATGGATTTCGTATTCAAAGTTTCCAATGAATACTCTACAAGGACTTATTCGCTATTGTTTTGGTTATATCGAATAACCCCAAAACTTGCATGAATTCAAATGGTTTACTACATTCTAATTGAGTGCTAACTATTTCTTACTAATGGTCTCTACATCTACACTACAACGATTTATTTGGTGCCTTCTATTCCACCCCTTTGATATCTAATATCACATTGTGATGCTTTGTATTTTGACGTTTCAAAATACTTTGCATTCCACAATTTCTTTTATGCCATTCTTATAAAGTTGAATTTCATTACTATTGATCAAATCACAGTAATTAGATTCTCTTTTATGTTTATACCCTTTTATTGATGAAACACTTTGATCAAATCAAATAGTTTCATATTCATGTTTCTTTGGTAAACTACTTTACACATTCAAACAATCATATAATGATAATTAGCATTTTCGTTAAAACCCAATACATCGAATATTTATTTACTTTTAACAATTCATTAAACACTTTGTATTCAAGTAATACACGGTGTCAAGTTATTTTGCCGAACTTAGGCATGATTTATATGTGACAAGAAATCAAATGACTTTCACATATTATCACATAACTTTGAATTGAAACAATGGTTTCATTCATTAATGAAATATCATTAAGTTGGGTATTTTAAACAAGGCATTCTTAATGTTTTACAAATGTTCATACATTATCAATTAGTTTCAAACAACAAGGATAATTCACACATAATCAAACAAGATATGAACACGAATAGAAATCATTCATAAAAGCAGAACAACTATTTGTTACAAACTCATATGAATAACCGTCTCACGAAGTGTGAGACACACTAAAGAAGTTCACAATCTCTTGATTACATTAATCATCCCAAAACACAAACTAAGTGATAAATGTCGAGGAAGAGTGTCGTCGGCCATCATCATTATGCTCGCCATCAACACGCAACGTCACCTCCTCTCTAGCAAGCACCTTTCATGCAGAAGGACCTGTTTTCACCAAAACATAACAAGTATCAGATATACTTAACACTGCAATGTGTTTGCAAGATTATAACATTTATAAAACTGTATATCGACTATATACCTTTGTCGTTGATGACCTGAGCGACATATGGTTCAACCAACATATTCCTGAGATGTGTCATGAACCGGTGGAACTCCATTTCCGTGTTGCCCCTCATTACGCAAGTCCTGACTTGTGCTTGGTAGCTTGGTGGCAGCAACGGCAGCACAACAGCATTTGCAAAAGAGCCTGAAATCCAGATGTCCAGGAAGTATGTTGGCCTCATGTACACATCATGCATGTGCTGCAAGTGGCCGTCCAGTGACAAGTTCTCCTCCATCTTAATGGAGAGGAAGTCTCCCATCAGCTCATGCTCCCAAATGCGTGTCTGCTCCACGAAATGTGTCCTAAGCTGTAGCATTACCGAACGAGGGTTGACATCACCCAAGAAAGGCCACAGCTCGTCCACCATTCCGAAACGCATCACAACCGAAATGTAGGAGGCCATCTCACCACGGAGATAGCGGTCTTTCTACTCCTCTGGGGTCTCAAGGTTTGTGGACAGATCCAAATCCATCCTGTCGAGTATGTAGTCGACCACGTCGTTCTCACTAAGTAGAACATGGAGACTGGCAACCCAAATGGAGAAGTTCGATCCATCTAATCTGAGCTTCTCTCCTTCTAACCATTCAATTGTCAACACGAAAGGTCCTCTACATTTACAATTGCAAAAGGAATTCAGAAACACCTATCCCCAAAAGGGTTTCTAGTTATAACACGACCCCTACAGCCACATCTCCCCCGATTGATCACGGCCATCGATGTAGGTTCAAAGGTGGACCCTAAACGTCGGTCACATCATTCATGCGACTCGTGCTCGATCTTTCGACCATCCGTGTTCCGAGGCCACGCTTCTGTGGCATGCTAGGCTCGCCAACTCAACCTTAGTGTATTCGCTGTGCAACATGGCTTACAACCACTATATGCGAACGTAGATACGTCTGACACCCAGGCCTATAACCCTGGATCGCCTCATACCGAAGAACTTTCTTGGTGGTGCACACTAAGGGGGAACACAATCATTGGTAATTTTAACAGGGATCATCTTATTAGGCTACCGTCGAGTATCTATACTAGCACACAATAAGATATACAAACAATAACATTGAATGTAAATGCTATGTGATATGGTTCTTCACGTCGTGATCTCCATCCGTCGTCACCGGGTTCTGGCGCCAGGGTTCCGGCGCCGCAGACACCAGGGTACCGGTGTCTTCCCGGGGTGGTAGTCCGTCACCTTCGTGACTATCTACTACTACGTAACAAAAGGTAATCACTTTACCTTTGCCACAACCATATCACAAAGCAACGCCCTCCTGCAAAACAAAGTTAGACGCCTCTACTTTATCTTTGCATGTTTTACGTGGCTGAATGGGCTTTCGCACAAGAACCATTCTTACCTACGAACTTTCAGCACAATGCTGATCTAGTAGTTGTCTATACTACACCCCTTTCGGGGCCCTCTGTTGCAAAGGGCATACCAACTAATACGAGAGAGACAGACACCCCCTAAGCCACTTTATACGGTACAAGCCATATGTTAAGCGTGGACCAGTCTCACGAATGAATGCGTAATATCGATTGGGGGCCGCTTCATAAAGCATTACTGTGGTATACACAAGTACACGTGGGAGGGTAACAACTAAAAGATCAACGCCCACACGCTACATATCGTGTGTTCTACCCGTACTAGCATTACTATGCATAGATCTAGCTCTGATACCACTGTTGGGGTTCCACGCATGAAAAGAATAAAATTTTACCCTACGCCCCTGAAGCTGCCAGGACCCATCTATTAGTAATACAGTAATGGGAGGGGATTTTCACGAACTTGCCCTTGAAGACCGAAAAGCGTTGTCAACGCTCAGGAGACCGTGGTTGATGTACACGAGCCGAAGCCGACCTCAAGGTCGTGATGAAGTCCTTGCGCTCCTTCTTGCTCCAACGACTTGAGTGCCTCAAGTGCGACACCTCGTGGGGAGTTACACACGTCCAGTGCCTGACGATGACTCCCGCTTCCCCGATCCAGCAGCAGTTGCAGAAGTAGAGCTCCCAGATCTGAATCCCGCAGCGCGACGGCGCTCCGCGGTGAAGATGTCTCTCGCTCGTGCAGTCCAAACTTGGGACCACGATCACAAGAGAGAGAGAGAGGGGGAGAGAAAATATCAATTAGAGGTCCTCCCAAAAGTGGGGAGACCTTTATTGATTATTGGTTGTATTTTTCTAGGCCAAATACCCCACTTTATATAGGGGGAAGGGAGGTACTACCTCACCTAAAGTCCCGAGGTGGGACTAAAGGAGAGGAGGGGGTCGGTGGCCGCCGGCCAGCCCCTAGTGGGCCCCGCGGAGGGTAGGGGCTAGGCCCAGCCGGCCAGCCCCCTTGGCCCTCTCCCTCTCTCCTTTCCCTAATGGTCCCTCTCCCTCTGGAAATTGGCCCATTAAGCATTTTTGACCTTTAATTGATTTTCTATTTATTAAATAATTATGAATAAATGATTAATTCAATATTTAACATTCATTCACACATTATTCATCTCTGTGGCCATGGAACACCTTCCACCTCCACTCCGGACATCCTCCAGACTTACCGAAACCCTTCCGGTTTTCTCCCTTCTTTTCTTCGGCGATTCTACCGATCCTATAAATGCTCTCTAAGCATCATCAAGCCCTTAAGCGTGATACCCCACGGTCTGGGAACACTCCAGACATGGTTGGGACACCCCCGCACCAATGATCGACAGAGGGACCTGGATGGCCATGTGACCCCTGTGCGTTCCACGAAGATCTTTCGTCGTTTGAACCGGGATAGTCGTGTCTTATTCCCTTTGTCACTCGATACTTGCATTGCCCGAGATCTGATCAATGACATCACCATGTCGTGTTCAATATTGTTACTGAACAATGCTACTTAACTCGTTCCGACAAGTGATATCCCCGTGATCTAATCACACGCTGCGCAACTATTGGATATAACTTCTCCGAGTGGGCCCTTGTGTATCTTCCCGTCACATGGACAGACAAATCCCGCTCTTGACATATATTGCCTCTACGGTTTTCTACGAATACCTGAACACACCTTTATAACCACCGTTTACCAAATGGCGTTTGATGCTATCTAAGCACTCTCGGGAGACAGTGATTGATATAGCCTCATGGTCTAAGGAATAGTCTACGAGGATCCATTTCTAATCATCGTAACTTGAACTTCATGACATGATCGGGTCACGATGTTTAGGTTGGGTATTGGTTCATCATCTCATTCTCAGAATGAGATGACCTCATTTCCAACTGGCATAAATGCCACATGATCAGGAAACATGATCATCTGTTGACCAATGAACTAGTGACTAGAGTTTCACTGGGAACCCCTGGTTGTTTGTATATCACACGTGTATTGCTGTTTCCACTCAATACAGTAATAGCATGGTATAAAACTTAATCATAAACTATATGAAATATGATAATAGTCCTTACTACTATTTGTCTCTAGGGCATATTTCCAATAGGGATATTGCAAACTCTTATTAAGAGAAAATATGTTGGCTCAAAAGCATTGTCCCAAATGGTTTGGAAACCGGGCGACTCTCACTTTTGGGCTGGCCTGATGGCGACAAAGAAACATTTTCTTCGCTTTGGCACATTTTCTATTAATAATGGGTCTCAGATAAGGTTTTGGGAGGACACATGGCTAGGTAATGCTACCCTCCGAGAACAATATCCTGCGTTGTATTCCATTGTCCGCTATAAGGGGAAATGATTGCTACTGCGTTGGAATCTTTTCCACCCAATATAACGTTCAGAAGGGATTTAACTAGTGTCAGACTTGACTCTTGGATCATGCTGCTACATAGATTGGCGCAGGTCCAATTGATAACTGAGCCAGATGAATTTCAATGGAATCTAACTGAGAATGGTTCTTTCTCTGTTAGCTCTTTATACAATGCTTTAACCCAGCTAGTAATACAATTTTTAGATCATAGGATGATCTGGAAGATGAAGATACCTCTTAAAAACAAGATTTTTGCTTGGTATCTTCGTCAAGGAATTATCCTTACAAAAGACAACCTTATTAAGCGCAATTGGCATGGGAATCCGAGCTGCGTGTTTTGTCTCCATGATGAGACAATCAAACACCTATTTTTCCAATGCAATTTTGCACGATCTATATGGTCAGTCACCCAAGCAGCTTCTGGCTTGTCTCCACCACGTAGTATTGCCAACATTTTTGGGAATTGGTTAGATGGTATAGATAACAAGTTTAAGACACTTCTTCGGGTTGGTGCGATGGCATTAATATGGTCCCTGTGGTTATGTAGAAATGATAAGGTTTTTAATGATGTTAATTGTTCCCTTCTGCGGGTTATTTACAAGTGTACACATACCCTCCGGGCTTGGGCGGTGCGACATCATGTGGAGCTTCGAGACCTTTTTATGGAGGTGTGTACGCGACTGGAGGATACATCACGGGACCTATTTACTAGATATGGATGGTAGAATAATCTTCGGATCGGCCTGCCTCCAACTCCTTTGGCGTAGTTGCATTTAAACATCGTTTTTTAACCCGCCATCGAATTTTTCTTTATTTCTGTTGGACTTGTTGGTCACTTCGTCGGCTGTGTGCATCCTAGCTATGTAGAGGCCGGGTGTAATACTTACTCTAAGTAAAAAAAAGCGCCCTTTATCGAAAAAATATGGTCTTTTCATAACCGACAACATACTTTAACACATTTTTTTTGGAAAGGAGCATATATTAATATCACAAGATACCAATTACACCCAGCCTCTGCAACAATGCATTGCCCTAGCGGCCATACGGATGCACACAACCAAAAAAGAAAGAACGATTACAAAAAATAAAAGTCCCGCTATAGTGACTCATTCGTTGAAACAACGGTACTACCACCACCAAGACAACACCGAAAGTCCAACTTCTCCAAAAGCGACGCCTCCAAGAAGGGAACAGTGCACAAACACAGAGTCATCGCCCGATCATAGATCTTAGGTTTTCACCCTGAAGAAAGTCCATGCTCTCAAAACAATACCTTTAACAAGGCCATTGCCAAGCACAACCAATTAAGGCCAGACCCTGGGTTTTCACCCTGAAAGGTAAGACTATGAACCTCTCCTGTGCAGTCGCCCCCACTTACATGCCACTGCTCCAAGTCACGAGTCATCAAGCCAATTTCTCATCACCACCCAGACTCGAACACCATTGTGCGTCCTCATATCCTGGTCTCCATGACATTCTCCGTCAGCATCATGGAACAAGAACATGCCCTATGATATTAACAGCCAACAGAGCTTCAAAGTGCTCCCTCTGAACCCAAACGGTCAGAGTAAAACAGGGGTGTGCACGACCTAATCCCTCCAATTCGGCAATCTCCAGGCATTGATTGCCCATGGGAATTCACCGGCGAAGCCTTCCGGAACTCGTCACTCTTACTAGACCAGAGAAGGCAAGCACCAGTGCAATCCGTTTTCACGCTGCTTAAGAAAAAGTAAATCATTTCATAGCTCGGAAAGGGAAATCGCACGTTAGTCTGTCGGTCCAGGCTAGATCCTCGTCTTGGCGTGAGTGAAATCATAGGACCGCCGCGTTTATTCAGAAGATGAGCAGGCCCCCACGCTACCCGCCATCTTCGTGCAGCACCAACAGAGGAGGAGAGGGCAACAACCACAGGAGATCGGCGTGGCTAGGCCACAGCCTCACCCCGGTGATGGTGGAAAGCCTCCAACTCCTCATCAGCCGCCGGAGAACCTTAGGCCCCGGCCAAGACGGCCGTGCCGCACCAAGCCCACAGCTAGCGCCGCATCTCCCCCATATGAACGCCGCCACAGACCGCTCTCCTCCCCCATCTTAGAAAACAAAAAAATCCTACGATGGGAACTATTATACGCCAAAATCTATCTACTAGATACAAGCAACGGGTGGATATACATCCATAGAGAATACCCCCTTGAAGATCGATAAAGCATTGTTAATAAAACTGATTTCGTGCTTGATGTAGTCGTACACTTGCCGATCTCAAGATCGTGATGAAGTCCAGCGAGTCCAGCACCACCAAGTCCAGCACCGCAAAGCAGGGGTGCATCCGTGATCGCACAAACGTCTGGTACCCCGACAACCTCCGCCTCTCGCTCCAGCAACGCAGCGGAAGCAGCAACTCCTTTCCAGATAAATCCACCGGCTATATGTATCTCGCTAATCCGAGACCATGGAGGAATAATACTAGAGGGGGGAGAGATCCTTCACGAGGAGGTGTGAGTGAGAAGTAAGGAGAGGGGGCCTTTTATAGGAGGAGGGGGTGCCCCTTCACCTCCCTCATTCATGTGGCGGTAACTCCCTCCATATAAATATGACCCTTCATATTCTCCACTTAAGTCTCCACTTAAATGCATTAAATTTCTCCAAATTTAATACTCTCTCATTTAATAAAACTCTTTTATTTATTTTATTCAGAATTTTGTTAATTACTTTAATTAACAAACATTCACATAAAACACCCTGCAACATTTCAATATTACATGTAGAACTAATTTTAGCAATTTCATCCGAAACAATTTTGGTGTGTATTGAAATAATTCCAGCACTTTCTTAAATCTTTATCTGAAACATATTTGCTCTAAATAGTGTAGGTATCCCTTAAGTGTGTCACCCTATGGTTCGCGAATAATGCAGACATGATCGAGACCCCTCTCCGATCAATAATCAACAGCAAGACCTGGAGATCTGTACTAACTCCTACATATTCAACGATGACTTCTGTGATCATGAGAACCTTTTACGCATGTAACTCAATCCCTTAGTATCGCGATATATTACATGTCCGAGATTTGATCATCAGTATCCTCATACCTAGTTTGATCTCATTACCGACATGCACTCTTTTCTCGTTCCTGTGATATAACATTCTAGTGATCTCATCACTTGTTTGCAAGCTAAATAATGTGATATCACTGAGAGGGCCTAGAATATATATATCTATCATCGGGACGGACAAATTCCACTCTTAATCCATGAGCCTCAACATAACACCTTTGGAGTATTTGAACCCACCTTTATAGTCACGATGTTACGGTGTGACGTTTGATGTTATCAAGCTACTCTTCTAGTGTTAGAAATTAACATGATCTCATGGTCTACGGACTAAGATTACTTCGTAAGATGTTATAGTAATTTAAACACAATGACTTTTATCATATTTCTATACTTCGGATGAATGTTCATCACATTATTCACCAATGTTTTGATCTCGTTATTAACAACATCCAATGTCCATTATCAGGAAACCTTGATCATCTTGTTAATCAACGAGCTACTTTATAAGAAAGGCATAACTAGGAACCCTTTATTTGTTTACTAAACACACATGTACTTCCTCCGTTTCAAAATATAAGATGCTTCAAGTTTGTGAAGAAAATGTATCTAGACTTCTTGTAGCGCGTAGATTCACTCCAAACCTACGTGAACCTATATACTAAAAGAAGTCTAGATACATTTGCTTCACAGAGCTAAAATCTTATATTTTGAAACGGAGGGAGTATTAACGTTTCCAATTAATACAATTATAGCATGTAAAATAAATTTTTATCATAAACATGGAATAAGATAATAACAAATTTATTCTTGCCTCTCGAGCATATTCCCTTCAGTCTCCACTTGCACTAGAGTCAATAATCTAGTTTGTAAAATTGCGCATTCAACACTTATGGATTTATGGTTTTGTAAATACGCGTTTGCTAGTGGTAAATATAATCTGTAGATCTGACACTTTCAGGTCCATGTGTATTTGCATATCTTTGCGTCTCTACGCATCACTCATCCTCAAATGAGATGGCATTGTATAAATTTGGTCCTTTGGTGAGACCTTTAGTTCGTTTGGGTTAAAATATGTTCATATTATTGTTATACAATATATCTTCATAGTATTAGCCTACTTTGAACCACACCTAGTTTGATAACAAACTACTTAACACAAATGCCCTCCTTTGCTGCTACTATATCAGCCATATACTTAGCCTTTTGTTGTAATATCCATCACAATGTCTCGACTTTGGAACTCATCCAAATCCATCATGGAACATCCTTTCCGTTACATTATGCCACCCATAGTCTAAATTGAGATAAATTTAATGTGTATCTTGTGACAAATTAGTATCAATATAACTATTTACAATGACCTACTTGTAACTATTTGTCACCTATACATAACATATTCTAAGTTCTTCCAAAGATCATAAGAATATCCTTTACTATCATCCAATGATCATCTTATGAGTCATTCTGGTATATGCGCATACCATTTAGAGCATAGGACATATCTGGATATGTACATATCATGGTATATATTATTGATCAAAATATTCATGTGATTTCACTCATCAAGTGTCAAGAAACACTTGAATCTCGTTTTATTCACCAAGTGTCAATAGACTTGAATGTTGCTTTAACCTTTTACGTGCAGTAAGAACCTTTCTTGTCGTTTCCATATTGAACTTATTCAATATCTCATATATGTACGTTTGGCATAACCATATTAGCGCCGCAATCTATCCATATAGACATTGATGCCAAATATTCCGGTTTTGCCCAAGTCTTTCATTGAAATCCAATTTTAATGAAATTCTTAACCTGTGTCAATAAAAGATACATCATTTCCAGTCAACACCATGTATTCTACATAATGTATTAGAAATATTTCTCAGTGCTCCCACTTAATTTCTTGCAAATGCAAGCATCTTCATCATCTCCGATGAAATTAAACTCTTTTAATATTTTCATCACGGTGAAGATTCTAACTCCGCTATGCTCATTTCAACCATTGAAGTTTGCACGCCCTTTTAGCATCCTTTGGATTAACAAAACCCTTCGGACCGTGTCATGTGCATGTCCTAGGTAACCATTCTATTAGAAGAATCTTGTTTTGTTTATTCAACTACCATATATCAAAATTGACATATGTAGTGGTTGCTACAGTAATCCGTCCAGAATAGATATCACTACGAAAGATCAAATCTTGTCGCAGTCAACTCCTTGAACATTGTCGCAAACTCTTTTCCGACATGTCGACTATTTCATAGATGTGAAACATCCAGTCCATCCCTTTTATTGATCCAAATACGACCGATGGACTTCATGCCTTTTTCGAGGGTCTTTCAAGTTCAAAACTTGATTTCTCGTGTATGGAAACTATCACAGATTTTATGACTTCTAGTCATTTTATAGAGTCAGGGCCCATCATATCTTCCTTGCATGCAGTCGGTTCATCATTGTCAAAACAATAACGACTTCTATTTCAAATCTTACTATTTGATTCTTACCGGCTCACACGGTTCAATAGGAACTCTAATCTCTGAGATCACCACCTTTGTAATCACGGGATCCATGAGCATTTTAGCCGCCTCCGGGACACTTTCCGGCGCTGCGCTACTTAGCACATGTTGCTTAGGTTCATCAACCTAATCAAAGTTCTATTGTCCTCCCACTTAACTTTCGTGAAAAATTCATTCTTTAATAAACTTCACGTTCCAAGCGACAAACTCTTTTGTCCTCGGTGTTATGGAGGAATACCCAACAAATTCTTTGGGATAACCTACAAAGGCGTGCTTATCCGACTTTGGTTGTAAACTTTTACTTATGCAGAGCATACCAAAATTTAAGAAAAGACAACTCGGGTTTTATCCCAAACCATAACCTTTATGGTGTCATTTCAACTGATTATGATGGTGCTCTTTTCAGTGTAAAAGCGGTAGTCACTAAAGGTTTAATCTTTAAAAGATAATAGAAATTTTATAAATTACACCTTTGATCTTACCATGTAAAACAAGGTTCGATTTGATCTCTCAAACATACCATACTTCTATGGTTTATCAGGAAATGCAAATCCATGGAATAATTCCTCAAATCTTAGATGTTTTGCTAAACATGTAACTAAAATATCACCCTTTATGATCGAATCATAAAGTCTTTATTTTCTCGTTATAGTGATTTTCCACTTCATCTTGAAAATCTTTGAACGATTTTAAAATGTTTCATACTTCTTCCTTATTGAGTAAATATACAGATATATTCACTCAAATTTTTGGAGAAAGCATAAGAAGCTGAAAGATCCACCGCACATGGCTACATATAATGGACTATATACATCAACATGCATAATGTCCAATAAGTCAGTCATCCGTTCATCTTTGGCCTATGAACGGAGTTTCAATTATCTCGAGGAAAGTCTCACAAGCGTCATTTGATCAAAATCAAAGACTCCAAAAATCCATAAACATGGAGTTTCTTCATGTTTTCTTTCCAATATAATTTAAATGGCGATGTCACTTCATAAGTGATCTTTCAATCATTTGTCTTGTGACATTTTAGCATTACTTTTATGGACATGATTTCTCAACCCAGACTTGTAGAAGTTCATCCATCTTCTATGGAATACGGGAACTATTTGAAAAACCATTGTTCTCATAATATCGGAACAAAATAACAATTATTTAAACAAATCTTGAAGGCAAGTTTTGATGTCAATGAGAAACACAATAACACTTTATTTGTTTTCGATGAACACCATCACATATTATTTTGCTAGTTACTTAGGCCGTGGTAGTTCATGAATTGTGTTGCTTTGTGTGACATTTCACACCAACCAATTCGGTATCGAATACCTAAGAACCACATTGTTTAACAAGCAAAGAATACATCCATAACATGTATATCATCTATATACCTAAGCTGGAGTTTTCCAACCTTTTCTTTTCTGCCAAATATTTTATAGATTCTCTTTTAGCAGTTCCTTTTCTTTAAAGAATTTATCAACATAAATAGTGGCGTCATACACATGACACATAGTACAAAGAGTGTATAGTCAAATACTAATACCTTTGGACTTGCACTTTGAAGTGGATCACCATCATCAAATGATTGACATTCTTTCAAAAATCCACTCTTTAGTAAACTTTTAGTGTAGTAAACATTTTACCTACATCTTCTATTCATCCTTATCATGACCAAGTGAGTATTGCCTATAAGGACGAATCGGGAGTATAATGTTAGTTCCCGAAACCTTTTTGGGAGATCCGGATGCCTAGCATCTCCATCCTTCACAAATTCTCATACAATATGAGAACACTTATATTTCTAAATTATACTCTATCATATTGCAACCAAAAACATTGTTTCAGATATCGCAATATCTCCCACACATGATGGTTTATGAAACAATTCTTTCAGCTCCTAGATAACCTCAATATTAAAACAGTATTTGAATATCAAGAATCATGAAGGCAAGCATGGTACTTAAGATACTAACACTAGAATTGTTACTCTTGGTTTAATACTACTTATTAAACTTCATGGAGAAATTGAGTTTGCTGAAAATTTGCAATATGACTTCTAAACTTTAGAATGACACTTAAAACAATACGATACCAGTTCGTAAAGTAAATATCCATAATTCTATAGTTCTATTATCTCAATTATAACTAAGTACAAGGTAGTAAACGGATGCCAATGACTACAACACACTATGAAAATTCACTTTGATTTAGTTTATGATAAATCGAGTTCATCTCTAATCATATTACTACATGAACTCCCACTAAAAAACAACATCCTTGTATATTTTTGGTGATTACATGAACATAATCCACTACACCAAGTCTGATCATCACGTGAGTCGGTGTAGCTTCAAAGGCGAGCATCTATATGGGCATCATATCAACTATATGACTCATGCTTAACCTTTTGGTCCGTGTTCCGAGGCCATGTCTGTACATGCTAGGCTCGCCAAGTAAGAACCTTAGTACCCGTGTGTGTAAAATTGTCTTAGACCCGTTGTATGAAAGCGCAGAGTCAAGTACACCTGATCATCACGTGATGTCTCGAAACACGATTCATAGAACGGTGCATACTTAAGGAAGAACACAATTTTTATCTTGATATTTAAATGAGGGATCATCTAATAATGCTACTAAAGCGCCAAACAAGCAATATAAGATGCAAACATCAAATGTGTAAAGTGAAATGATATGGTTCTTGCACTTGATCACTATCATGTGTATCGTGGTATGATCTTTATCATTCCTTTGTGTGTAAGGCCAATGTCTATGGAACTTACACGTTAGGTGTGTTGCAAGAGTATCAACTATACATCAACTTACAACATTACCATATCATGACACTAGCCCATCAACGATCTAAACTAGATGCTTCTAATTTATCAATTGCAAGTTTTACGTGTCTTAGGGATTTCGAAGATAGAACCGTTCTTACCTACGAACATAGAACCACACCGATGATAAACAAATTATTAGCAACTCGTTGTAAATCAGATATTTACTATAGTAGGATAGACAGACACCCGCAAGCCACTTATTCAAAACTAGTTGCATGTCAAGCGTGGAACAAGTCTCATGTGCGAGGACATGTAAAGTTAGTCCAGGTCGCTTATCCCACTATGCCACCAATATCCAAAATACATGAAAGAAGTAATAACATGATCATCATCGCACACATTCTCATATGTGTACTACCCGTGCAAAGCATCTACGCATAGATCCGGCTCTGATACCACTGTTGGGTTCGCAGCATAGAAAACAAAATTTTTCATATGATGATAACTATCATACGCCAAGATCTATCTACTAGATACAAGCAACGGGTGGATATACATCCATAGAGAACATACCCTTGAAGATCGACAAAGCATTATTAACGAAACTGATTTCATGGTTGATGTAGTCATACACTTGCCGATCTCAAAATCGTGATGAAGTCGAGTGAGTCCAGCAGGTCCAGCAGGTCCAGCACCACCAAGTCTAGCACCGCAAAGCAGCGGTGCATCCGTGATCACACACATGTTCAGTACCCCGACAACCTCCATCCCTCGCTCCAGTAAAGCAGCAACTCCTTTCCAGATAAAGCCATCGGAACATGTATCTCGCTAATCCGAGACCATGGGGAAATAATACTAGAGGGAGAGAGATCCTTCACGAGGAGGTGTGAGTGTGAAGTGAGGAGAGGGGGGCTTTTATAGGAGGAGGGGGTGCCCCATCACCTTCCTCATTCATGTGGTGGTAACTCCCTCCACATAAATATGACCCTTCACATTCTCCACTTAAGTCTGCACTTAAATGCATTAAATTTCTCCAAATTTAATATACTCTCATTTAATAAAACTCTTTTATTTATTTTATTAAGAATTTTGTTAATTACTTTAATTAACAAACATTCACATAAAACCCCCACAACATTTCAATATTACATGCAGAACCAATTTCAGCAATTTCACCCGAAACAATGTCGGTGTCTATTGAAATAATTCCAACGCTTTCTTAAATCTTTATCTGAAATATATTTGCTCCAAATGGTGTCGGTATACCTTAAGTGTGTTATACTACGGTTCGCGAATAATGAAGACATGGTCGAGACCCCTCTCCGATCAATAATCAGCAGCGGGACCTAGGGATCCGTACTGACTCCTACATATTCATGAGAACCTTTTACGCATGTTACTCAATCCCTTTGTCTCATGATATATTACATGTCCGAGATTTGTTCATCGGTATCCCCATACCTAATTTGATCTCGTTACCGACATGCACTCTTTTCTCATTCCCGTGATATAACATTCTAGTGATCTCATCACTTACTTGCAAGCTAACTAATGTGATATCACCGAGAGGGCCCATAGTATATCTATCCTTCATCGGGATGGACAAATTCCACTCTTGATCCATGAGCCTCAACTTAACACCTTCGGAGTATCTGAACCCACCTTTATAGTCACCCATTTGCGCGGTGTGGCATTTGATGTTATCAAGTTACTCTTCTTGTGTTAGCAATTAACATGACCTCATGGTCTAAGGACTAAGATTACTTCGTAAGATGTTATAGAAATTTAAACACAATGACTTTGATCGTATTTCTATACTTCGGATGAATGTTCATCACATCATTCACCAATATTGTGACCTCGTTATTAACAACATCCAATGTCCATGATCAGGAAACCTTGATCATCTTGATAATCAACGAGCTAGTTTATAAGAGAGACATAACTAGGAACCCTTTATTTGTTTATTAAACACACATGTATTAACTTTTCCAATTAATACAATTATAGCATGTAAAATAAACTTGTATCATAAACATGGAATAAGATAATAACAACTTAATTATTGCCTCTCAGGTATATTCCCTTCACGGGGCGCCGCCACCACCGCCGGAGCCAGCAGCGACGGCGGCCTGACGCGGAGAAGCTGGGGAGGGTTCAGGGGATGATGGAGAGGAAGCCCCCTCGGAGCACCAGAGTCGCCTACGTCAGCTCGGGAGGGTTAGGGTTCATACTTTAACACATATAACACCTTCTTTCTTAGAAATATGGTATAAAAAGGAAGGGATGGCCTGGACCCGGAATATTTTACTTATTTGTTGGTTAGATGTGAGACATCATTGTGCCTATTTATTTTCAAATAAACCATCACTGGCAAAAAAACTTAGGCGCAATCCTGTGTAGACAAAATTAGAACAATCATACAATAATCAAATGATAACTATGTTTACACTGATGATCGGACTCAACACGTCGATCTCGTTAGGGAACCCCAAGAGGAAGGTATGATGAGCACAGCAACAAGTTTTCCCTCAGTTATGAAACCAAGGTTATAGAACCAGTAGGAGCAAGGAAACACCTCCTAGGTGTTGTTTCCAACTTGGAATCCTGCACAACACAACCACACAACTTTGCCCCCAACTTATAGTGAGGTTGTCAATCTCACCGGTTTTGCTGAAAAACAAAGGATTAAACGTATTGTGTGGAAGATAGTAATTGCTTGCAGAAAGTAAACAGAAAATAGTAAATAGTAGATTGTAGATTGATGGTAAAGAATGGACCGGGGTCCATAGTTCACTAGAGGTGATTCTCCTTAAGATAGATGACATGTTGGGTGAACAAATTACAGCGGGGCAATTGACAAACACCGAGAAAGCATACATGCATATACAAATCATCTTGACTCCTATGAGATTTGATTGGGCATTACAACATTATACATAGACCGTAATCCAACTGCATCTATGACTAATAATCCACCTTCAGGTTATCATCCAAACCCCCTCCAGTATTAAGTTGCAAGCAACAGATAATTGCATTAAGCAAAGTGTGTAAAGTAAACAATACGATTGTTCTATGAACAAAGGATTGTTGTTTTCTCCCTAGTAGCAACAACACATCTAGTACCTTAGAGATTTCTGTCACTTCCCCGGATTCCTAGAGGCATGAACCCACTATCGAGCATAAATACTCCCTCTTGGAGTTGCTAGCATCTACTCGGCCAAGATAGCTACTAACAACAGAAAGCATGCAACATCACAAATAACATAGACATGATAGAATGAATAATCAATCTGAAATAGCATCTCAATATCCATCAGATCCCCGCAAACACAGCATGTATGATTACAAATAGATGATCTTGATCATGAACGGAGCTCACAAGATCTAGACATGGTAGCACAAAGGATAAGAACCAACCATCTAGCTACTACATGGACCCGTAGTCCAGGGATGAACTACTCACGCATCAGACCGGAGGCAGTCATGGTGATGAAGAAGGCCTCTAGGGTGATCTCTCCCCTCCGGCAGGGTGCCGGGAAGAGCTTCAGATTGCTCCCAATCTAGAGATGGAGATGGCGGCGGCTACATACCCTTTCGTGGAATTTTGATCGGGTACTTAGGGTTTTCGTCCTGGTTGCAATATATAGGCGAAGGGGCAAGGTCGGTGGAGTACCAGGAGGCCCACACCCCCTGGTGGCGCGGATAGGTTTGGCCGTGCCACCACCAGGTGTGGCCTCCCTGGCTCCCCTCTTCGTTTCCCCTCCGGACTCTGTATTCCTTCTGGTAAATATTGACTTGGGCTTTTGTCCAGTCCAATTCAAAAAATATTTCCTTAATATCTTTTTTTAAACCAAAAATAGCAGAAAGCAGGCAACTAGTACTGTGGCATCTTGTTAATAGGTTAGTTCTAGAAAATGTGTAAAAATACTCCAAAGTGTCGACAAAACATAAGAAAGTAGATATAAAACAAGCATGGAACATCAAAAATTATAGATACGTTTGCAACGTATCAACACCCCCAAGCTTAACTCATGCTCGTCCTCGAGTAGGTAAGTGATAAAAAAGAATAATTTTTTAGGTGACATGCACCATCATAATCTTGATCAAAGTATTTGTAGAACATTGATAGCTGGGATCATAGTACTTTATCATAGCATAAAAGATATTGTTCTAATAATAAGACATAGCAACTATGTTGTAACATGAAAAGGTACAAACAAAAGATTCATGAATAATAATGTTGTGCAAGACGTTTGTTTTTTTCACATCTAGAAAACATAATGAGAATGGTATTCAGCTTGTCCCTCATAGTGTAGCAAAACATAAATGCATAGGACGCCTTCAAAGTTTATAAGGGTGACTAGATACAAATAGTTTAAGAACAAGCAATATCAAAGTTTTGAATCAATCAACAAGTCTTGGGACAATGCACATTGAAGTAAAAATGGCCACTATGCTCTCTCAATAGGTGCATAAAGATAGAAGATGGAGACTCAACATAAAAGTAAAAGAACGGCCTTCATAGAAGGAAGCAGGGATTCAAGTCTCATAAAGAGCTTCCAAAAATTATGGTACTTATTAGCTTTCAGCTCTCATTGCCCCTATCATAAGCATCTTGAAGTGATTAAGGTTAAAGTGAACAAACTATGGTGTACATGCTTGACAAAGTATAAGTTAGAAATCTCATGTCCCTTGAATACGAGGGCCGCTCCTCATGATACTCAAGTTTAGTTATCGGTAAGTTCTTGTCATAATAAGTACATGTGTATCATAGAGAACCGCCAACGGGGTACCCCTTGCACATGATACAGGAGCTATCCCATAATCAAAAATGACAAGGCAAGCACACAATGAGCATCTTAGCAATCTTCTTATTTACCATGGGAAAATTGTGCTTTTTTCTCTCTTTCCTATTTTCTCTTCTTTTTTTCTTTTTCTCAATCTCTCTCTCTTTTTTTATAAGAAGAATGCTTCATAGATTGCTCACCATGGTGATGCTGCAAGTTTCCACCATGATTAGGCATGGCTTAGGCTAGCGGCCCAGGCATTTACCTAAGACACATACATTACTCCATGGACTTACAAGGTCTCCTTTCATTTCACACCGACGACATCCATAAACAAAAGAGCATGATATCAACTGGGTACAATGTACAAGTGCAATGTTGAAAGCGTTCCCCATGACAGCATGGTTTTGCTAATCCCAACGTGTAAGTGCAAGCATATACAACAAAGATGACACAATGGTTCAAGTTTATTAGGGGCAAGAAAAGTAAAGTGTGCCATCAAGTTCGTGAGAGCTTTAATCACTAATTTTCACATAACAAGTTTAATTCAGAAGGTAGATAAAAACATGAATATACTTGGAATAGCAAATGCTAATAGGTAGGTATGGTGGACTCTTTGGAATAACTTGGTTTTATTTGGAGTTGGATGCATGAGTGGAACTCATACTTGGTATGGAGGCTAGCAAAAGACTGGGAGCGACCAACTAAGAGAGCCATAATGGCCATAATCATGCAAAGCGACAAAACATTATTAATTAAAGCATAAAGTGATATTACAAGTCGAAAACTAAATGATCATAGAGGCTATGGTGACTTGGTGTAGTCTTAACATGGTGTGAGCATGTGCCAAGTCAACCCAAATAAAGCATTTAAAGGAGAATACCACAATATTATGCTTTTATAGGCTAAAACAATGCATGATTCTTTCAAGGCACATTAAGCAATCTCAATTGTTTGTAACAAGTCATGATGCAACAAAAATCACTAAGTATAAAACCAAAACAATATCAAGCATGACATGATAAAGTCTAAGTCACTGTCAAAAACAAGCTCCTTCTTACAAGTGGTTTTCTCCCAATAAGTGGTTTTCTTGAACGCCTTTGATCTAGGCATAAGAGGCAAGAAAAGAATCAAGTACTCTCAAATGAAGAAGCATTAAGATCGATACCAAAAATATCTCAACAAGGGAAGGTATCTCATCCAAATAAGTTCTAGAGGATCCTCTCTCAATGCTCTTGGGTTCACTATTTTCATCAAACGGGTTTTCAGGAACAATCCAATCAAAATTCTTTTCTAAGGCTTCATGCATTCCTACAAGTTTAAAAGGTATTTTAATTTCCTCTCCATTTTTAGGTTTGGTTTTATCCATCTTTTCTCGTGTACCAATAACATCTACACATGAGCCAAGCATATTAAAACGATCAAAATCTTTTCTGGATTCCTTAACAACATCATAGAATTCTTTAAGCAAGGTTTCCAGAATAAAATCTCTCTTTTCAGGGTCCTCAATATCTTTAAGTTTAAGAAACATCACTTGCATTACGGGGTTAAGGTTAACAAACATAGCTTCCAACATGTGAACTAAAGAGGCTACAACAATTTCATAATTTGGACCAAGTTTTGCTAGGGATCTATCCTCAATGTCCTCATGCTTGCTAACATGATTAAAGAATTCTTCAATATTATCTTTCCCAATTATAGAGCCACTGCCTATTGAAAGGTGTTTCAGGGTGAACTTAGGGATCAACATGGCGAGCTAGGAACTAGGTAACAACTGTAGAAAGAACTAATAAATTTTTTTGTGTTTTTGATAAAAGAAGCAAACTAGAACAACTATTTTTTTGTGTTTTTGATAAAAGAAACAAGCAAACAAAGCAGAAATAAACTAAGCAAAACAAATAAAACAAAGTAAAGAGATTGGTTATGAGGGACTCCCCTTGAGAAGATATCCTTGACTCCCCGGCAACGGCGCCAGAAAAAGCCTTGATGATCAGACTCAACACGTCGATCTCGTTGCGGAACCCCAAGAGGAAGGTATGATGAGCACAGCAACAAATTTTCCCTCAGTTATGAAACCAAGCTTATCGAACTAGTAGGAGCAAGGAAACACCTCCAAGGTGTTGTTTCCAACTTGGAATCCTGCACAACACAACCACACAACTTTGCCCCCAACTTACAGTGAGGTTGTCAATCTCACCGGTTTTGCTGAAAACAAAGGATTAAACGTATTGTGTGGAAGATAGTAATTGCTTGCAGAAAGTAAACAGAAAACAGTAAATAGTAGATTGTAGGTTGACGGTAAAGAATGGACCGGGGTCCATAGTTCACTAGAGGTGATTCTCCTTAAGATAGATGACATGTTGGGTGAAAAAATTACATCGGGGCAATGGACAAACACCGAGAAAGCATACAGGCATATACTAATCATCTTGACTCCTATGAGATTTGATTGATCATTACAACATTATACATAGACCGTAATCCAACTGCATCTATAACTAATAATCCACCATCAGGTTATCATCCGAACCCCCTCTAGTATTAAGTTGCAAGCAACAGATCATTGCATTAAGCAAAGTGTGTAAAGTAAACAATATGATTGTTCTATGAACAAAGGATTGATGTTTTCTCCCTAGTAGCAACATCACATCTAGTACCTTAGAGATTTCTGTCACTTCCCCAGATTCCTAGAGATATGAACCCACTATCGAGCATAAATACTCCCTCTTGGAGTTGCTAGCATCTACTCGGCCAAGATAGCTACTAACAACGGAAAGCATGCAAGATCACAAATAACATAGACATGATAGAATCAATAACCAATCTGAAATAGCATCTCAATATCCATCAGATCCCCGTAAACACAACATGTATGATTACAAATAGATGATCTTGATCATGCATGGAGCTCACAAGATCTAAACATGGTAGCACAAAGGAGAAGAACCAACCATCTAGCTACTACATGGACACGTAGTCTAGGGATGAACTACTCATGCATGACACCGGAGGCAGTCATGGTGATGAAGAAGGCCTCCAGGGCTCTCCCTTCTGGCAGGCTGCCGGGAAGAGCTTCAGATCCCTCCCAATCTAGGGATGGAGATGGCGGTGGCTACAGAATCTTTCGTGGAATTTTGATCGGGTACTTAGGGTTTTCGTCCTGGAGGCAATATATGGGCGAAGAGGCAAGGTCGGTGGAGTACCAGCGGGCCCACACCTCCCGGTGGCGCGGCTAAGGCTGGCCGCACCACCACTAGGTGTGGCCACCCTGGCTCCCCTCTTCGTCTCCCCTCCAGACTCTGTATTCCATCTGGAAAAATATTGACTTTCGCTTTTGTTTGGTCCAATTCCGAGAATATTTCCTTACTAGTTTTTCTGAAACCAAAAACAACAGAAAACAGGCAACTGGCACTGTGACATCTTGTTAATAGGTTAGTTCCAGAAAATGTGTAAAAATACTCCAAAGTGTGGACAAAACATAAGAAAGTAGATAGTATAAAATAAGGATGGAACATCAAAAATCATAGATCGTTTGCAACGTATCCTACAACAAGTGGAAACAGAATGAAATAACCCAAGCATAGAGGACAAAAGAAAATGATATGTGACAGTAAACATGACTGTAGTGGCGGACCTTGCAAATAATCTCTAGAGGGATGAAACTCCAAAATGACATGTAAATTTATTTTTGGCGGGGTTGTACATGAATTGGTTCTACTATTAATTGTTCAGAGTCTGCTTGTCCATTAGCTTCAAAGTCACCTCCCTTTTTTCTGAAAAATGAATCAATTTTTCCTTTGCCCATTGTCACCTACATAGTTTAACAACAATCTTTAATTAACAACTTTAATTTACGGCAATGTGTGACTAGTTAACATTTTCCAAAATTCTAAGATGCAAGAGTCGGTACATCAAGAACTTGAATTGAGAGTTTGAGCTTAGCAAAAGGGATTACCAGCTGGCTGGCCGACCGGCTGGAGAGTTAGCTTGCACGCGGGACGACGGGAGGAAGCAAATTAGCAGATCGAGCTACCTGTGACTGCATGGAGTCCCTCCTGCTGATCTTCTGGGCGCGCAGGCGCACGACCAAGAAGAGACGAGTTGGTCTTCGGCAGGCCGCCTTCGTCACCCAGCACCACCGGTGGCCGGTCACGCTCAGTCGCTGACGGTAACACCGTCTCGGTCACTGCCTAGGTCGCCGCGTGCTGCTAGAGACGAGAGACGGAGAAGACTCAACCCTTCTAGGCAGTTTTTTTCGCTTCTAGGTAGAATGAGAAGGGATAATTGGGCCTTTTGGGCTGGACATATGACGGGGTACTTCAGCATAAATATTTTTCGTGTTGGGGGCGGGGGCAGGGCGGGCGACAGCCTAGGTTCACCCCCGTGAAGGTCCGCCCGTGCATGAGTGCAAAGAAAGACTGGAAACCATCATGACCCTAAGCGACTCCAACATCTAAGCAAACCTACAAGAATGCCAAAGAGGCAAAGAGAGACGCCACCGACCATCCAAGCTTGCCGAACATGTGTTGAAATTGTAGTTCAACATCTCTAGTCTTCATCATGTCAGCCCATTGTGGCTATATGGTTGTTGCTCTTGCGGAAGTACTCCACTCTCCCTTCAAGGGAAGGAGGCCCTAAAAGAGGAAGTGCCATTGCAAAGAGATAAAGGAGATCCAAGACCTTGGTTTCTGCCCTAGCAAGCTGGCATAGGTATTCCCCAGCGGCCATCTGCCTCTAGCCTACCTGGCTCGGGCCAACTGGAGGCCCACATGACGATCTGCTAAGGTCTATGAAGCCCAGGGCAATTCGGCTACTACGAAGCACGTGAAGATACCGACCCCAGGCGTGTCGAACAAGAAGAAGATCCTGATTAGGAAACTCTAGAGATAGTAATCAACATGTAACCGACTCGAACGGTACCTGAGACGTAGCCTCTCCATATATAAAGGCTAGGAGGGGCCTCCGAGGAGGAGATCTACAACCACAACACTCATTGCTCACGCCAAATCTAATCTGCGGACCCATTGCCATCTCGGCGACATTGTAATCTTCATCTCCATCAATCAAGAGAAGACAAGCTTGAAGTAGGGTATTACCCTCTGGGGATCTGTACCTGGGTATATCGTGGCCCCTTGTTTTTTGCTAGCTGACAAAGTCATCAGAGTACTCCTTCTTTCCGTAAATCCAAGTACATCAACCATGAGTATTACCGTGACTACCCCACGTCACAAGCACCCTCTACTCCCTCTAGGGAGTGGTAGACCCATAGAACTATAGAAGGGAGGACCACTGCGAGAGAAAGAAAATAGGCAACAAGGGAGATCAAGAACTTTATAACCCATGTTTATACTCGCAAGAGAAACACTACATGAACATCAAACGATCCAGTCTATATGGTTTTTACTCTTGTCAATGCCATCCACTCTATCTCCGAGGGAGGAATCGCAAAGAAGTTAATACCAAAGCAAGAGAACAAGCAGATCCAACCAAATAGTTGTTGCTCGAGAGGTGCCCTTTGCTTTACTTTGAGGATAGGAAGCCTCGATGGAGGGGGGTACACTTCAAAGGACCAAAGACATCCAGAGATATGAAATGGAGGCCTCTATAACCCTACATTAGGATGGATCTAGTAGATTAGAATTGGTAAAGGATGGAGTAGAGTTACCGAGAGGAGATAGCTCACCGGAGCTCATAAGAAACGAACATCAGGTAGTGAGGCCAAAAAAATGTCAACAACAACCCATTGGTATAAATTATGGTGAGCCCCAAACTATGTGAATTTTTTTCTAAGTAATCTTGTAATGCATTAACCCAAGTAAAATTCTATAATATTTCAAAGTTTTTTCAAATTTTATCAAACTTCAGTAAAATTCAAGTGAAAATACTTATGATATGGTGGGACATAAAAAACTGAAAACTATGAAGTTTCGATTATTTATCTAAATGATGCCAGAAACCTTTGCATTTGGTCAAAATATTTGTTGGCACATGAAATCAAGCCAAATTCTAAGATAACTAATAGTTTTGTCGAATTTTATCAAACTTTGGATTCATTTCTCGTGAGGCAGGTAAGGAAAATCGAAATTACGTAATTTATTCCAGTGAATAGTTTAGACACTGAAATTTCATACCAGGCATAAGTTCATATCACTTAGGGACATAGTTTCTTCCGTTCATAATTCACACAAGTTCATTTTACTTCATGTGGGGCATGAGACATGTGTGTGTTTTTAAAACAGATGAAAAAACTTTGTCTCATCTCGTTAATTAAGGAGAAATCTAAGGTTTATTACAACGTCGAGCTAAGCTTGGGGAACAAAAGAATCACTCTTGCGGCATAACTGAACCCAAGTGCCTAGCGCCTGTCGCATTCTAAAGAGCCACCTCTCCCTGAATTTTAGATAAAACAATGGTCGGCATAGTAGAGACGGTGTGAAAAACCGTTGTGTTACGCTCAATCTAAATTTCACAAGAGACTAGCATGACGAGAGATGCAAAAGATTTCGTCTAGTGCCACTGGGTAGATGAAGTAAAGCCACCGATCTTCGATTGTATCGAAGGAGGCCCAGAGAGCCATGTCCACCATAAAAATTTACAGCCAAGAAATAATTGAGTTCCGAATCCGCATGGAGTAGCGGCACTTGAAGAGGTGGTGTGCCGCAGATTCTGGATCGCTCTTGCAAAGTTGGCAAACCCTACAATTTGGCCACCCTCGTCTTTAGATCCTATCGGTCGTCCATACTCTATCTTGGAGAATGAGCCACGTGAAGAGTTTGCACTTTGTAGAGGCCCAATTCTTCCACACCGCCTCAGGCATGAAGGAGTTTACCATGCCCTCGAATTGGGCTTTGTACGGCGACGCTGTTGTGTATGATCCTGAAGTGTTTAATTTTGATATGATGTCGTCCGTGTGTCCTTATTAAGTTACCTCAGAGTACGTATACATGTATAGACTAGAGATAAACTAGGACTGTACATATTGTACTCCAACTCTCCACCTACCCCCGTGTAACTCTATATAAAGCCCCAGAAGGGTCATTGCAATACACAAAAATAATTAGGGATCAATACTTTTCACATGGTATCTGAGCATTTAGCCTCACGACATCGATACTAGATTCTTCCACCACTTCCGCATCGCGCCATTCTGGGGAGATTAATCTTCTCCTCGGAGGCGGGGCACCCGATCTCGATCAAAGATCGGTTCTTTATATCAATTCCTGTTTCTTAGATTAGATCCAAATTTCAATATTCTTCATAGTTTAGATCCAGTTAGCCTGATAAATCCCAAAATCCCTGATCTCCACGACACCGTCCCAGTGAAAAATCTGTGCAACAATCTTCAGTCGACGCCCAAACCACATCTGCGTCAACTACGGAACCAACATCGATCTCGCGAGCAGGACGACACCGACAGATAGCAGCAGATCGCGCCCGCAAACCTGAAAATCCGATCTGCCGGCAACATACACGCCACACAGGCTCCACGTGCATTGCCCCATCCTGAGTTTGGATGTCTACGAGCCCAGCATCCACGAGCGCTTGCAGCAGCTTCAAAGCACCAATGTCAGAAACTAGATGACAAGCAAGGGACAATCTACCTTAACTCCGTGTCAGACACCAATCGGACGTCCACGTTTGCATCAAAATAACCTAAATTTGAAAGAAATTCACAGATTAAACTTTGGCCAAAAGAATTTTACTAGATCTAACCCTTTTTGCAGCGCCGTATAAAGTGGCGCTGCACTCTATAGTGCAACGCCATGACTCACGGCGTTGCACTGTGTTGTGCAACGCCAGTGCAGCGCCACTCGATACGGCGTTGCAAAAAGATTAGATTTAGTAAAATTCTTTCGGCTAAAGTTTAATCTATGAATTTCTTTTAAATTTAGGTTATTTTGATGCAAATACCCTCTAGATCTTCACCGAGCTGAACATCACAAGATCTGCCCTGTTTCGCGCGTGACTACACCGAACCAAAATCTGCACTACATCAAACCGGATTACATCGATCCGAACATCTATGTCAAATCGTACGACTATACCAAGATCTTCGTCGAGTTCTACATCGCCAACAAAAATCATCGCCAAGGTCTACATCACGTGGTCTAAAACCGCCGCCGGTGCCGCATCCCGGCGATCACACAATCGCCTCCGCCTGGTCAAAAACCCGCCCCCACCGCCGATCCTATGCGATTCGTCGTCGCCACCATAAAAACCTTGTCGCTGCCGCTTGTCTTGTGCCCCGGTCGCCGCCTCAAAAACCCTACAACCAAAAACCTGCCATCGCCGCACAAAAACCCGCCACCACCACAGATTACTGCCGCCGCCGCACTATGACCAAGAAACCCGCCGCCGCCGCAGATTCATGACGCCGCCGCACACAACCCTAAAACCCTACGACACAAATTGCGCAATTTTTTGCGCCTTCGGCGCGGCTACAGTGACCATGACAACCTCGACCACAACTACATCACGAATGGCTACCTCGACATTGATATCAAGAACAACGTCTACAGCAACTCAAAACTCCAGTCAATAGCATCCGCGTCGTCACTTGCGTCCACGCCACTCCCGCTGTGACTGCGGGAGGGAGGTTGTGAAGAATATTGATCCCTGAATATTGTTGTGTATTGCAACGATCCTTCTAGGGGTTTATATAGAGTTACACGGGAGTAGGTGATGACTTGGAGTATAAGATGTAGAGGCCTAGTCTATCTGTAGCCTATACACGTATACATACTCTAACAACCCCCCTCAGTCGAGCGGGAGTGAAGCGGACGCTGCGAATGGATTAGAGAGAGGCTCTCCCAAGAGGCGGCGGCGGCGGTAAACCCCATCTAGGGTTCCTTCCCTCCGCCGGCGACGCCACCGGTCCGTCCCGTGTCCGGCGGTCTTAGGGCCTTGGAGGCGTGGCGGACCACGGCCTCTCGCAGGCGGGAGGTCTCAGTATTTTGTTTAGACTATTTCTAGTGTCTTTTTTAGGATGTTGAGGCGGCGGCTATGTTCTAGAGTCAAAATAAGGTCCTCCCCATCCTATCCTCGCTCCGGTGGTACGTCTAGCATCAACGGAGGACAAGTGAAGTCGTGTGTCCGACGGATCTCTTGGGATCTGGTCGTTTTTTGTTGGTGTGTTTTGGGGTCGGTCTCTTCCGATCTACGTTAGTCATCTTCGGCGATGGTTATTGCTCTGGTGCGCTGATCCTTTGGGGCCTTAGCATGATGACTTCTCGTTTATCTACTACAACAAGCTCTACTACGACAAGCTTTGCCCGGCTCCGGTGATAGAGGGGCGAGAACGCGCGGCGCGCATTTGGCTCGTGCTAGTGTTTGTAGTCGTCGCTAGGTGGTCCATTGATTTGTAATTTTTATTACCTGTAGAACTCTTTTACTGCTGTTGAACATTATTAATAGATCGGTGGAGTTTCGTAAAAAAAAAAATTCTTCACAACCTCATTTACGGGCGTTCAATGTTCAACAAACTCAGGCTATATGATGCGTCGTGAGGCCCTCTTGGGTGTTGATTTTGGATATCCAAAAATCTTGATGTATGCCCTTATTAAGTTTTTCCTCTTTGAGATATGTTTGTGTTAATTACCATAAGTATTACGAGTATGAATTGTAGAGTGGGGACAGAAAAGAATGGAGAAATGGAATTAATGAACAAATGAACTAAAACAAGTCTCGCAACATCAGTACTGTGCATACATATGAATTTTCTTGCAAGATCATCACCCAAATCTTGAGTTTCACCAAGCTGATTCGACCAAATTAGCAGTCGGGGACAGGAGGTCCCGTATGGCCTGCATGGTGGCCGGGGAGAAGATGAAAGTGCTCGGGGATAGGAGCGATGATCCAGCACCAGGAGAAGTAGAAGGCCCCGGACGATCACCACCAAACGGCGCACGCCCGAGTGCGAGAACCAAAGCTTCCGCGGCCACCGACGTCGAGATCCCGTCGTCGTCCCTAGCTCCGGACGTGGCCTCCGCCTCTAGCACCGTCGACGAAAATGACTGCTGCTTACCCGTGAGCCTCTGCACGATAGACATGAACTCGTCCGGCCCAGCTTGGATGATCCTCGGCGTGCGCTCGTAGATGATCACCGGCCCAGCTTGTCCGCCGTCACAGATGCCGGCGACGCGGGGCTTCTTGGGCGGCCGGGTCGTCAGGCTCAGCGGCTGCGGCCTCTTGCCCTGGATACCAGCTGATCTCTTTGGCTTGGAGTTGGACGACGACGACGACGACGACATTGCGTTGTGTGGCTGGGTGATGTATGTGCTTACGTTGTCTTTGCAAGCGGATTCGATTTGCTTGAACGCACGGCTCCATTGATGCTTATATAGTGGGGGCGTCGCCGTGTTAGAACATGATGGCAAAAGAAAATGGTGAGCCAAACTTGGACTTGTTACCACATCCGTGCATGGCTGCAATTCTGCGCGCACGTACGCGAAAAGGTCAGAGACAGGGATAAACTAGTGTTAATTCCTCCGTATGGAGCAAGTTGGTGGTTGTGCTTGTGTAGCACTTCCTTTTTAGATCGGTTGTGTATTATAGCACTTAAAAATAAGTTTTGTATGTGATCCCTCCTCAAATAGATAACTCTCTTACCTTTGTACAGCGGAACATTGACCATTATATTTATATTACTGTCACAATTTTTTTACTCCATCCGATCCATAATAATTGTAATTGATTTAGTGACACTTTGTCCTAAAGCGAATGAAAATTGGTCTTGTGAACCTACACTTGCAACTACTCGGCGAGATGAGAACCAGGATGGATTAGTTCTATTTAAGGAGGGTAAGATATTAGGGTGAATGTAAAACTATGAAAACCTAAAAATAACATATCCAATTAAGGTGATTACATCGTGGAACAGATGTGCACTAAATCAACAGCACTTGTTATAAATTGGAAAGAGCATGACAAATACACAACGATATACTATTGTCATAGCCACCTCTATTTCTTTTTGGAAGAAACCTGGAAAGGAAAATAACAGAAAATTTATACAAGGATAAAAGGGAGATGTCCGATTGAATACCATCGGACGACGGTCACCACCAAAGCACCAACACCATGCCAAATGCCAGCTCGTCTGCTTTGGAGCGAAGCTAGTATGATATGTGAGATGCTCTTAGCAGCCAGCAGGAGACAAACGTATGCATGAGTGAGTTCATGACAAATGGTACGAGTAGTCAATTAACTAATTAAGATTGCATGACAGTAGTATTAAACACAGACGGAGTACAACTAATAGTACTTGTCTAAACGTATATACGAGGTAGTCGGTTAGTTGATCTGTTGATGCTGCTTCTTCCTGGACGGAGCATGCGTAGCTGCATTTAACACGCGAGTTCAATGGCAGAGGCTTAGTTAACTATAGTGGTTATTATCATATTGGCTTACTTAGCCTGGTTTCAAGCTAGGCCGGCCTTTACGGCTTTACGTACCGGATGATGCACGGAAACAAGGAGCACCAGCCCAGGGATTAATTTCCCTTTAATTTAACTAGCTTCGACCCAGGTCAAAATTTGCACGTGAGCACACAAGTATGTCATGATTACAGTCTACGGATTCTCTTTTATGTCAAATTAATGTTGATTTGTTGGTAGCTCAACACACCGGGACCTCATTTCCGAGAGGCTGCCTGTCTTCTTCCACGCCCCTCGGCATGGCCGGTAGGTATAGCTCCTCGTCCGGATCTGCTGCCGGAGGTTCCCACCGGATCTGCTAGGGCAGGGAAGGTCGGCGCCCCTGGTCCGGGTGGTGACGGAGATCCTCTCCTGCGGCGCCATGATCGGCGGCGGAGTGGGAAAGGACCTGGTGGCCATGGACGAAATCCTAGATTTAAATTTGGTTGTCTCCGTGTCGTCTCCCAATTCCTCTTCGATGCGTGGTTGGGAGGTGTAGGGTCAATCCTGCTCTGCCGCTGCCTTTATCGATGTTGGCCTAGCCCACAGGCTGCTGCTAGGGGTCGGAGCGGCGGATCTTGCAGGTTGCCGGCGGGTGGCGTAGGGGCTGCCGGCTAGGCTTGAATAAAGGTGGTGGTACTCAGATCTCTCGTACATCAGGACGAAGATCTACTTGATGCGTGCCTTCATGAATTTATCCGGAGTGTCTAGTTTCGGAAGGCTCTACCGGCGAACTCTCATGGGCGCATCATGCCTGGAGTTAGCTTGATCAGAAGGAATTCGGTCGTGCGCACCTGTATTTTTGCTGGCCATTCGGTTTCAGATGGAGCGTGGCAAAGCTGTACTACCTGTTATCATCATGTTTCATGTTTTTTACAATCCATGGTGAATTTCAGATGTGAATAATTTCATGAAGACAGAAACATAAGGGCTAGCTATGGTGGATTGAGCCCTTGTGGTGTTGAGGATCTGGCTTGGTGATCTATGACCCGTAGCAACGTCTGTTAGAGGGGGCGACAACACAGGAGATGTTCATAGTCTTACCTTGCAGGGTGAAAACCGAAGGTCTGGCCTTCATTGGTTGTGTTTGACAATGGCAGAAGGCAATGTTTTGCGAGCGGAGACTTCCTCCAAGATGAAAACCTAGGATCTTTGATCGAACGACGACAGCGCTTGAGCACTATTTCCTTCTTGGAGGTGTTGTTTTTGGAGGGCTTGGACTCTGGTGTTGTTTTGGTGGTGTTAGTGTCATTGCTGCTAAGGATCTGATCGCTATAGCGGAACTTTTATTTTTTGTAATTCATCTTTTTCGGCTATGTGCATTCGTAATATCAATAGGGTAATACGCTTTTGCAGAGGCTAGGTGTAATTGGTATCTTATGATATTAATATATGTTCATTTCTAAAAAAAACCTCGTCATCCACCGAGCGAGCCTCCGACAGACTCCTCGTCGAACTCACAATTCTTGTACAAGTGGAACGCTCTAACAACAAGAGCGTTGAAAATTTAACCAATAATTCATATGATTTAATTCAAATAATAAATTGATAAATCATGATTATACAAATAGAAATTAAACATATCATGCAAACTAACATAGTAGATGAACATATTATATCTAAATAGGATAAACTAATTACATCCACTCCAAATGCTAGAACAAAAAAATTTGGTAAAATTTGAAAGATGAACTTCAGGGTCACGTACGGTACAGTCTGAGCAGCAGCGGCGGTGGTAGCAGTAGCCGCATCGGTAGAAGCATCGTTGGTATTGTCACGCATGTTGAGGTTGCTGAAGAAGCCAATAACATCTAGAAAGAAGTCGTTGTTGGAGAACTCATCATTCGACGACGTCGTGGATGCCGGTAGTCGCGTTAGAGCACTCCCCAAAAACTTGATCGTCCCTCATCCGTAAAGGTTCACGAGAGACGGGGTTCTGGAGGCCTACTGTCCAGATTATTAGGCAAATTTTTCACAATTAATCCTAGAACATTAATCATTACTACATCAGCTATGATTGTGTGAAACTTTAATATACTAGGAGTACTAATTGGCATGAACACTAGCGGTGCAAACTCTATAACAGTTATAGTAAAAGAATAGACCATACATACATATTGATCATTCGTAGATGGAGAAGCCGTTGGTGCAGAGGTTGCATAGACCGCTTGAAGAAGATGACATAGAAGACGGCGTGCACGGGGTCCTGGTTGAGAAACATGAAGACGAGTCGTGATGAAGAACTTAAGCAGTCGCGCGGAGCGCTTTTCAAAAACCTTATTTGCCCTCTAACATATAGGATCGCAAAGACGGGTGGTTTTGGAGACCTGTTCTCTCGTTCGCTGGTGCACTTCAACACTCTGGACGGAGTATACTACGATGGTGGCGTAAGAAGAGAGGTGGAAAAACCCTAGAGTGGTTTGGGTGTATTGTGTGGTGGAAGATACGCATGATTATATAGAGCAGCTCAGAAAATCCAGTATAGGACACAACATTATTGACATGTCAGCAAAAATGATAAGCCCGACTGGAGGGTCATTCCACAAACCGTGGCGCGCGCACGTCACGGCGCGTCGTGACGAGAAGAGACGAGCGGGCGAGCATCGTCGAAAGATGAGCACGTGTGTAGCACTTATCTTGTCACTCATTTACAAAGTGGTGAGACACTCCACCTTATAAGATGGTGCAACTCTCCTCTAACTTTTCATGTGGGATTAAACTTTAGCTCCCACTACTCTTGACACACATATGTGAGCTACCACCAACTTTGTTTGTTCACACATAGGTCAAATGATTTAGCCTATTATTTCTAACAATCCCTTACTAGATCTCAAATGCTCATTTGAAGAGTTGCCAATCCTCGCTACTTGTTTATATACCGGTGTTTCAGCAGAGACTGTTAAGTTGAACTTTCTTCTAGAGTCTTGAGCTACTTCTACCAGCAACTTGAACAATGAACAAACCTTGAATTGCACGTTTTGTGCAAATAGATTTCACTCAAAATCATAACTAGTACCTGACCTGTAGGTTGGAGCATATGCGTCACACTCCCTAGTATCTTACTGAAGATCACCTAATTCTCATAGACTATGACGTCTATAATCGAGCTCATATAGGTGTGTTCTTTCAAAAATTCCATGTAGGACAGCATATTTGCTAGTTATAGCCAACATAAACATATTAAGATATGTCGCCAACCAGCGTTACATATTTTTTAAGAGTTATGCATCTTCACATAGAGAGGGTTATAAATACTTTCCTCGGTCAAACCACTAGTTTGTTCTTCATAGGTACTAATTCATGGGAACTCTGATAACATAGGTTAGGTTACCACTATGATGTAACAAATGTTGGGTTACCATGGACTAGTTTCATGATGGTCTATTTGTAAAGGGATCTACCATGTTTTTGTCTATTTAAATATACATAGCAGTTATTACTCCGGAGATTCTCAATTTCCTAACTGATTTCATCTTCACGTGTCTTGATGACTTTGCATTATTCTTATAATTGTCCATTTTGACAATAACAGTTTGATTGCCACAATTCAAATGGATTGTCGGCACAGGTTTTCCAACCACATGCAAATCCATCAAGAGCCCACACAGCCATTCTGACTCAATAGTGGTTATGTCTAAAGCAGTAGGTTCTACTTTCATGGTTAACCTCGTAAATATGGTTTGGCTATGTGACCTCCATGACACTACGCCACCTCCAAGGGTAAACACATACCCGTGTGTGGCGTAGAATTCATCAATATCAGATATCCAGTTCGAATCACTATATCTTTTAAGCATGACAGGGTGCCCTGAATCACATAGATCATTATACCACATATATAGTGCATGGCCCTTTCAAGTGCATGCCAATGATCAATACCTAGGTTAGACATGAACCTACTCAACTTGCTCACAGCAAAAGAGCTATCAGGTCTGGTAGCACTTGCTAAGTACATGAGAGAACCAACAATTTATAAATATTTTAACTAGTTTGTTGGTTCCTTCTTATTCTTTCATAATGTCACACTAGGATCATAAGGTGTTAGATAATTCTTTCTATCAATAAAGCCAAAATGGCTCAAGACCTTCTCAACACAATGAGATTGCGTTAAAATAATCCCATTCTCATTATTAATAAACTTGATGTTCAGAATCACACCAACTTCTACCAAATATTTTATATCAAAGCTCTTTGACAGGAAAGACTTAACTTCATTTATCACTTTCATGTTTGTACCAATGATCAGAATGTCATCCATGTACAAAAATAATATAACATTTTCTCCCCCACCATGGCAATAGTAAACACACATATCAGCCTCATTAATAAAAAAGCCAGCAAAAAGTAGAGTTTTATCAAACTTCTCATGCCATTGCTTAGGTGCTTGTTTTAGGCCATATAAAGATTTTAATAACTTGCACACCTTTGTATCTTCATCCTTTACCACAAACCCATCCGGGTGATCCATATAGATATCCTCTAGGAACTCTCCATTAAGAAAAGTTGTCATCACGTCCATTTGGTGAACGATAAGACCATAAGAGACAGCCAATAAAAGTAGTACTCGAATGATGGTAGGTCTAGCAATAGGTGAATAGGTGTCGAAGTAATTTTTGCCTTCTTTCTATGTTTAGAACTTTGCTACAAGCCGTACCTTGTATTTTTCAATAGTACCATCAGACCTTAGCTTCTCCTTGAACACACACTTACAACCCACAGGTTTACAACCATAGGGCCGTTCTGATAATTCCCAAGTTCCATTAGAAAGAATCGAGTCCATCTCATTTTGGACAACTTCTTTCCAATCATTTGCAACAAAAGATGCATATGCCTCACAATGGATCTGGGAGTATCATCCACAAGGTGCACGATAAAATAATTACCAAAGGATTTTGAAATCCTCTGTCTCTTACTCCTCGTGGGAGGTTCATCATCTTCCTTCTCAAGGACTTTCTCATGTGATTGTTCAAAATTCTCAATAGATGCACCAGATTCAGGAAGTATTTCAGAAGAAATTCTAGTAGTGCTATGCATATATTTTGTACGAAACATATTCTCAAAAATGTAGCATCATGATATTCCATTATAGCGTCAACATGCATATCAGGTACCTCGGATTTAACCACTAAAAATTTATAGCCGACACTCCACAGAGCCTATCCTAGAATGATAGAATCCACTTTCTTAAGTCTGAGTTTGCGTTCCTTGGAATGCATGTTGACCTTTGCCGAACACCCCCAAGCGTGCAAGTAAGAAAGAGATGGTTTTCTCCTGGCCCACTCCTCATAAGGGGTTCTAGTTCAGGACATGGCATGAAGTCAACAAAGCCTCCCACCACCATGCCTTTGATAAACCAGTAGTGGCTAACATAGAATTCACCAAGTCAGTCAACATGCGGTTTTTCCTCTCAGCAACCTTGTTTGATTGGGATGAGTAGGTAGGTGTACTCTCATGAATAATACCTTGTTCCTCACAGAATTCATCAAATATTTTAGGAAAATACTCACCAACATGATCCAACCTAAGACATTTGATATTTCTCTCTAGTTGATTTTCAGCTTCAGCCTTGTAAATTTTAAAGTAGTTTAAAGTACCATATTTAGTTTACAATAAGTAAACATAGCACAATTTAGTAGCATTCCCAATCAATGTCATGAAATATCTCTTTCTAACTTTTGTAAATACACCATTCATATCACATAGATCAGAATGTATGAGATCTAGAGGTACCAAGTTACTCTCCTTGGTTGCCTTGTGAGGATTTTGAGGTTACTTTGATTGCACACAACTATGGCACTTAGAACCTTCCGCAATAGTGAAATTTGGAGTTGAACTCGTACTAGACATCCGAGACATCAAACCAAAATTAATGTGACATAAACAAGAGTGTCAAACACTAGTATCATCATTAACACCACCACAAATATGATTCACGGATTTATAATGGAACTCTGAAAGAGAAAATCGGAACAAGCCTCCGAATTCATAACCTTCACCAAAAAATTGTCCATGTTTCAAAATAATGACTTTGTTAGACTCTAAAACAACCTTAATCCTATCTCTGCATAGAAGAGAGTCGCTAACGAGATTCTTGTTCATAGTAGGGATATGTTGTATGTTCCTTAGTTGCATGATCTTTCTCAATGTGAATTTTAGATCCATTGTGCCAACACCACAAACGGAAGCATGTGATCCAATCCCCAGTAGGACAGAATAATCCTAGGTGAACTGATAATAAGTAAACATAGAGATGTCAGCACAGACATGAACATTAGCACCCGTATCAATCCACTAACATGGAGATTGAAATACCAAAATATTGATCATCATCTTTGATATCCACCAAAACATCATCATCACCTCTCAAGTAGGATCACCCCCTCTAACCCATGAGGAAGCATCCTTAAGCACACATTGATCTACCAAGTTTTACGATTAGATTATAGTTCTCTATGATCTTAGAATTCGGTTACCAAGCATTCATACCCGTGAACACGACTTTTCGAAAAGATTTAACCCTCTAGGGGTGTAAAACTTTACCCACATGTACCAACCTTCTCTTAGCTCCACTTGACACACTTCCTTGGTGCGCTGGCAGAGGGCGGTTGACCACGACCTTTACATTGCTTTCGCCGAGACCATGAGTCACGTCCTAAGGATGATTCCGCCGTAATAGGTAAAATCCCGAAGTCGGTCCCTATAGATGTGAGGCGAGGTTGGTTCACCAGGGGCTCGATCGACCCCAAGCAACCCGGTCCACGCTTCCCTACCTATTATGATGCACCTTCTTCTCCTCCTCTTTCAAAAACGTTTTCAATGCGTATGCTAAATGGAAAGCCCGGATTGTGTTACTCATGGAATTTACTAGGCAAGTTAGTCAGTCGAGGAGTTCTCAAGGCCTATGTGGTTGTACGCTCGTCTCGGTTCCAAAGGCAAGAACTCGGTTCCTAGTGGTGGCAAGCATGGAACTACAAAAACCGCATCCCACCGTGGCCTTCCATACAAGACTTAGCATGTTTAACCTCATATCACCTCCATACCTCATTCTCCTGACATACTAAATTCTCTACATGTGATACATCATCTGGATGAACCAGCACTAACATCTAAGAATGACTAAGCAAGACTCACATATCAGCTCTAGTAGTGCACACAAGCCAAACCTAGTTATGCTAGGAGAAGTGGATCATGTAATATAAGTTCAAAGGGAGTAACGCAACAACTAGGATACTGTATCTATCGATAAAAGACCATAGTAGAATCGTATGCATCATGGAAAGAGATGAAATAATTTGAAAGCATAAGATTGTATATGGGGCTATTCTTGCCTTTTCCCATTGATAACCAATAAGCAGAGCTTCAGATATATTGTACTTGACTTGATCACAGTTGGTCAAGTATTGATCTTCAAGCTTCGATGGTGTTGATCTCGGTCTTCGATCTCAGAGTCGGTATCGTATTATACCGGGAAGAACCAAACACCAAAAAGGAAGGGAAACAATCAACACATGGCATTGATGCAATGATCAAGGAAGGATGATGATATGACAAGTTAAATAAAGTTGAAATGTAATCCTAATACATGCTTTGCAATATAAGCGGTGTCCAAGGGGTGCAAACCCTAGTTTAGGGAAAACCTTGTAATCACCTACATGGGGTTACTTTGTTCTTCTAATTAAACTTGTTATGAAAGTTTCTTAACAATGCATTATTTTGATGCTATAAGATAGATCTCATTTTTTCTGAAATTTTTGATATATTATACATATTTGTCTGACTTATAAATAATTAGGTATTGATTTTATAGGATTCAACCATTTTCTCAAATTATTAAAGAAATTTAAATAGGTTTATTATGTCATGCTAACGTCATCACGAGGTCAGCGCAACCTTTTAAACTTTTATACCGCAACTAGGTCTAGCCGGAGTCACTGACCAGCGGGACCCAAGCCACGTCGGCTTGCCACCATGGCAAGGCTTGCGTAGCGCTGACGTAAGCAACACACTAGCGCCACACAACAACATGGTGGCGCCACGCAGGCACCACATTAGCTCGTCGGATAGCGGGGCGGACGGTGGTCGGTGACGGTGCAAAAGAGCACATGGGGCTGTGTATTTTGGCCAATTCGAACCAGTGTAGCGAGGCAGACATGAAGGTGGCGGTGCCACTAGGTTTTGGCTGCCGGAGCGATGAGCACGATGGCGTGCGGCAGCAATGGTGGGCGGTGATCGATGCGAGCAAGCAATAGAACGAGAGGGAGGGTTCAGAGGGGCACCTGAGCATGAGATGCTCACCGTGGTTGAAGTGGTGGCGTCGGCGAAGAGCGGGGAGGCTAGAATCCATGGCGATGGAGGTTCCGACGGCGGAGAGGGAGGTGGCAATTGCAGCGGAGGGGAGCTTATCGGCTTGCGTGGCCTAGGGCAATAGATCTAGAAGAGCACATAAATGACGACAGTGAGCTCCTAACGGCGAGAGGAGGACGGGAACGATGGGCACAGTGGCACTTGCGGCTAGGGTTCAGGCTCCAATTGGGGAAAACCATAAGAGGACTCGGGGGAGAGTGATATGGGTATGAGGAGGGAGAGAGCAACATGGTGGTCCTCGTGGAGCTCTTATCCTTGCAAGGTGACTACAGCGGTGGCGCGAATTACAGCGGCGCGACAATGGATGGCGTCGGCGTGTCCACGCACCTGCTTGGCTCGAGGAGGAAGAGGAGAATGAAGGGGTACGTGGGCTTGCCTCACTGGGTTGTTGCTGGGCCAAAGGCTACTGCACACGCGGGTGGCTGGTAGCGAGGGGAGGGGGATGGGATGTGGCCCGGTTAGGTTGGTTGTAGGGTTTTTTTCTTTCTAAACTCTTTTCTTTTTCTGTTTTCTCCTTTTCTCTTTTGTATTTTCAAATTCTTTTCTGTTTTGAATATTTCCAAATTACCAGAAATTTGTAAACATTTTTCAAATACTTTAGGGACCCTATATAACAATTTGGGTTCCATATGTTTTGTAATTTTCAAATTCAAAACCCTTTTGAATGGTTTTCAAAGAGAGGAGGAACTAGGGTTTAGGGTTTGCATTTTATTTCTTGCATTTTGTCTTAGCAAAATATTGATGCTTATGAATACACAAACATACCCTAATTACTATTAACTAAAATTGGGGTGTTACAATTTTGGTTTGCAATTCGAAACTATTAATGTTGTCATTTTCTTTAAAAGGGAAAAAATGAATTGCGGGGTAAAGAGGTTGTATTAATCAAATTATAGTGTTGTTACAACTGCGAAGGATACAACCCAACAAGAGACTAGGGGCCGGCCCTAACCAAAAAACATTTCTATCCTCCAACATAGGAAATCTAGCTAACTCGTGATTATCAAAATTCTGCAACCTAGGGATCTTAGTAATAAATATAATGATATATGAAAGATATAATAACCGGAGATCCACCACAAGATGTCCGAGGAAAGATATATATGTCGTGGTACTCCTCGGTATCATCACTATCTCTAGGCTATCTATTTCCACAAGAATGTTGTAAGCGCGTCTCCAGCCAGACCCCAGAGCCCCCCAGAGGGTCTTTTTTTGTGTCGGAGATTTTTCCCCCTCCTAGTCGGCCTCCCATGAGCTGAAATTTCGCCGGTTTGGGCTGCAGTTTGCATCGGCATTCCTAGACCAAACCTAGAGCGTTGGGGGTCTTCTGGGGATGCCGGCGGAAGCAAAAATTCATGCCCAAATTTTTTCTGACAGGTGGCCCTACGCAGTCATTGATCTGAACCTTGTCGTCTCATCCTCTCGTCTTCCATGTCGTACTAATGGCCACCACCGGCAAGCTGACCAGGCGAGCCATCGTGTCCAATCACCACACGGCGGGCGTGTTTGGTTGCTCGTGGCTTTTAGTCGCACCTAGAGATCATGGCTCCACGGAAGCTGCGCACGGCAATGCAATCTCTCGTGCCAAAATGGCCATTCGTTTGGTTCCATGTATTCTCATTTCCCTAGGGGTTTGGAAGCCAATGCCCAGTTGTTTGGTTCCATGCATTCTTGGTTTTCAGCAAATTGGTACTTGTTTGGCTAGTTGCATTGTCCCTAATAGCCTTACCTCCTGACTGATCAGGTGAGCTTACCCAACATCAGCAAGGCAAATAACAAAGTTCAGACACTTGCAATTCAGAGAACTACTAGATTATATTAAGACTAAACTGACATAATCAGTCACAGCGGATGTGTTGCAGCATGAGTTCACAGACAACTGCCCGCGATGCAGCAACTCATCACAGATGGAGGGGTTGTAACTGAATACCACCTTCCAAAATATACAGACCAAAGTTCAGGGGTCACCACAACTAAAGTTTATCAGCCTAGCTACTCCAAAATACACATCAAAGTCATCATCATCATCAACATCGCTACCAACACCTCCTCGAATAGCTCAGTCCGCCGCTCAGAGGTAGTGCTTGTGCAGGAAGGCCGTGAACCAGCTCATCCTGCCCTTAGAGGTCATGGAAAGATACCTGGTCACCTGTCCACTGTGCTACATCAGGTGGCTAAGAGCACGGTGTATCGCGGGCAGAGAGACGGGCGCAATGGGAATGAAAGGACCGTAGATGATCTTCATCTAAGCATAGTTCTTAATGGACTTGTTGATCAACTCGGTGTCCTCCGGCTCAGCCTACATGCGAATCACGGTTAGTTCAAGACATGTAGTTCATATGTGAGCTTTACAACTGCTGATGCAAGTGCAAATATATCGAACCTTGATGTACACATAGTAATCATCATTGTCCATCATGATAGAAGAGGTCTCCTCAACCCAGCGCATAGTCAGAAGCCTCTTGATCCTCAACACCTGAATCCACCTAACTCTCCAGTGCCTCATGTGGTTGCGCACTTGGTTCGAAGTGACTATCTAGCCATAGAACTTGAAGACATCATCAACAATCAACCACATGTCCATCTCTCTGAATCCTCGAACAACTGAACCCCCTTTCTCGATCAACTAGCAGACCCGATTCAGGATGAAGGTGGATAGATATGCTGGACATGACATGGCCAACTTCTTCTTACACACCACATTAGGCATCGACATATAATGAAGAGGCCGCATAGAGATTGTGGACAGATCAGGGGACGCAACCTTCTCCTACGGCACTAGAGATACGCAATGTGTTCAGTTCTAGGGGAAAAACTACACTTTCAACTCTAATCCTACCTACGGCACATGGTAATCCTAACAGTACAACATGAATACTAACTGCCAAAATGGACCACGATCTACTAGAACGGAGCACAGACGAACATATGAACTGTGAGCTAGAACATGGCAATAGATCTAAGCTGCGGTAGCTAGGGTTAGGTGTTTCCTACCACGGTCTCAATCTCGACCGACGAGGACGACATGTCCGAGATAGGCGAAGGCTTGCCGGAGATGAGCTAGACTCACCGGAGTAGGAGGCGCCGCTTACCAGCCCGTCAGTGAGGAAGAGGATTTGGTGGGAGAGCTCAAAATTAGAGGAGATGGTGGTGGGGATTTTGGAGCTGGAGGAGCGGCGATGTTTATAGCCGCTGCGAATCAGTGGGTGGTAAACCAATTTCTCCCGCCAGATTTTCCAAGCTCCCGCCATACATCCCTTGCATGTGTGCGTGCATCTTCTTCCCCACGAACGAGAGAAGAACTTGGCTCTGTGGAAATGCACGATTTTGGCGTTTCTCTAGGGCCAGGCCGAGGGGCGCTTTAAAACTCGTGTAGTACAAAGATTCATATGAGCGTGCGGAACCAAACACCCTTATTTTTTCCCGTCCCATGCGAGAAACGGCGAAACGAGCAGCCAAACACGCCCAACAAATTAATGGCGGAGTGTCGCTCGGTTTCCCACCCATGCATCCCACTATCTACAACCCTCCCGCCCATGCCCCGGCCCCTATAAAGCCCCCCATTTCCCCAGCGAGCTCACACACCACCTGAACCAAAGAAAACTCCTAAATCCCACCGAAGAACCATGGCCGGGCGATCAGGCGGCGGCCAAACACTTCGGCTGCCGCTGGCTTTGGGAATGGGAGGCACACCTCCTCTACCAGGCCAGCTATCCAGCACCACCAAACTTTCGGTGCCCACCGACCTGGAATCTTAGCGCTGGAGTCATGATGATGCCTCATGTTCCTTTCAGCCATGAGTTGCTCAGCCGCATCCAGAAGGTGTACTAGGGTGATCTCTTCGATGAGCAGCGCGCAAAACTATCCTAGGACACCGGCAACCTCAATCGTGGATCTCCTACTTCATCGAACGGCGAGCCTAAGAGTTCGCCGCCTACGAAGGAGGAGGCCCTTGGTCGGCGAGGGGATCCGTCAGCCAGACTTTGTGCTGGGGGCGCCTAGGCTCACGCTCGAGGCCGTCCTCGCCGACATCTAGGATGGCAACCAACCATGCCTCAACTACCCTCCGCTTGTCCACCAATCTCTCGCTATCGTGGAAGCTCCAGGATTACACGGCGGATGGCTCCGACATCTTCTTCCTCCCCAGCATTGGCGTTGAGGTCGTCGGGGTCTGCGCCGGCGACGCCATCGCCGTGCTTTGAGGCCCAGCTCACCCCCATCAAAGACGAGCCCGAGGAGCCACTGCGTCGCTCGCCGTCCCGCACGCGAGAGTGCTTCGGCGACATCGTCATCAAGGAGCGCCACTCGCCATCTCCCCTGCACGGCAGCCTTCGCATCGCCAGGCTGAAGAGAAGACGCTAGCGGGTCCTCTTCTAGGTAGGCTCCACCGTGGCCACCGCATTGGTCGCCTCCGAAGGATTACCTCCGGAGCGCTCTCAAAGTGGAAGCGCTGGAGGACCCTGAAGACACACCGGGCTTGAAGCAGGCGGTGCAGGCGTAGCTTGACGACATCCCGCCCATGTCGTTGCAGGACGCGCTTGCCTGGTCCAAGGCCGAGGGCGAGCGCGAGAAGGCCACACGCCAGCAACACCTACTGGATAGTGCGGCGCGCAGCCAAACTTCCCGGTTCAACCGCGACGGCATCTTTCTCGATGACGACGAGGCTGGGTCGATCAACACTCCTACGCAGAGGCGCTACGGTGACCCAAGCCAGGGAAGCAGCCGTAGCCCACCGGCGGACAAGCCACCGAGCGACGAAGACGACAAAGACCAAGACTACACCGTTTTCTACCGCCGCTTCCTCGTGAGTTAGGATTAGTTTAGTTTAAATTTATGTTTTAGTTTAAATTTCATCGAATCTTGTATGAACTCGCCTACTATATATGAATTTCGCCGTATTTAATGAATTTTGTTTGAATTTGTTCCTTTTCGCCGACCTGAACCCGGGGACACGGTTGACAATTCGCCAGCCCTAGGCCGAAAAATTCCGCACCCCAAAATAGCCATTTTTAGCGCATAATTTTTCACTGGGGCCACTACGGCTAGAGATGCTCTAATGGCTGAGATCAAGAGCCAGCTTGAAACCCTCCATGCATGCGACAAACGAAATTACCACTGATGTTCCGAATTTTCAGTGATTTCAGTGGTTCGTAAAATATTTAAGCAACTAAAATTTGAAACTATACATCACTTGAGATTTCTCGAGTTGAGAATTCAGACAAGTTCAAACTTCAAAGTTCACTATGATCGATGAACAAATTTAAAACAAGTTACACGTCTAGTGTTGTGCAGATGAACCTTCTTGGAAGGTCATCACCTAAATCTTCAATTAATTTCCCAAGCTGGTTCGAACAAATTAGTACTCAGCTGATGAACTCTTGTATGGCCGGCATCGTGGCCGGGGAGAAGAGGCTGCTCGTGGACAGGAGCGATGGTGCATCGTCAGCACACGGCGCAAGCTGCTGCTGCCCATGCGTGAGAACCAAATCTTCCGCGGCCGCCGACGTCGATGTCCCGCCGTCCTCCCTAGCTCCGGACGTCGCCTCGGGCTATGGCAACGTCGGCTGCTGACCCGTGAGACTCTGCACAACGGACCTGAACTCGTCCGGCCCGGCGTAGACGACCGTCGGCGGGCGCTCCTACACGATCACCGGCCCAGCTGGTGCGCCGCCGCTGCCCAGGCGGGGTTTCTTGGACGGCCGGGTGGAGACGCTAGGCGGCTGCGGCCTCGGTCCCTGGAGGCCAAATGACCTCTTCGCCTTGGAGCTGGACGACATGGCGGCGTGTGACCCTGTGATGTGTGCGCTCACGTCGTCTTTGCAGGCGGATCTAGCTAATTTGCAGCGGCGCACGGTGGCATTGCCATTGATGCTTACTAGCTTATGTAGGGGCGTCGCTGTTGGAACGGTCATCTCAGCCCGGAACGGCCTGGACCTAGTCTCACGCCTGGAGCGCACGTCGCCGCGTCCAGTGCGCGCACGCTCCCGCGCCCTGCGCGCTACTCTGATGTATTCTGTTATTGTACGCTATCTCGCCTCTCTCTCTCTCTTGTTTCTTGTACTACTATACCAGTATATACCATTCGTCTGTGTCGCCGTGTTAAAACAGGATTCCAAAGAATTGGTGAGCCAAAAAGAAGAACTTGGTTTCGTACGCGTGCATGGCTGAAATGCTACGTGCAAGCGAAAAGGTCAGACACGCGGACAATCTACTGTGAATTCCGACAAGTTGATGGAATGGTGGCTGTGTATATATTGTTTTTTCAAATTTCTTTTTCTGAGTTTTGTATATGTAAATATGTGATGCTTCCCTCCTGAAATAAATAGCTTTTTTACTTAAGATTTATCGTTAGCTTCTACTCCTTCGGCCGCAAATAAGTGTATTTTTAGTGTTGTTCTAAGATAAACTTAGTAAAATTTGACTAACTTTATAGGAGAATGTAACAATATGTATGACAATAAATTGGTACCATTAGATTTTTTTTTTCAAATTCCGTTTTATAATATGACAATTTCATGTAATATATGTTGATATATTCATCTTTAAAATTGGTTAACTTTAATAAAGTTTAACTTAATCAAAATCTAGAAGTATATTTATTTGCAGATGGAGGGAGTCTATATATAATAATAATAAAGGAAATAGTATTTCTCCTCTACCTACCATTTTCTGAACGGTTTTGCCATTCCACCAAACCACACCCTCGTGCATAATCGATCAATCATGCGTACTCCCTCCGTCCAGAAA